>PVLD010007130.1:0-94081 GCA_004027595.1 Dinomys branickii | reverse complement strand
AGGCCACTCAGGCGTTCCTCCCTGGGTGGAGCTCCTTCCCCCCTCACAAAACCTGTTGGGGTGCCTAAGTAGGTCTTCCCACCCGGGAGATCCCGCAGTCCTTAAAGCTGTTTTGATGTCTCTTGCTGGGCTGAGCTTCTTCCCGATTCAGGAAAAACCGGTTAGAGCACGCACTTAACTCACCCTGTGATCTTGCAGACAGGAGTGCCGTTCAGATGTTTTTCCTTGGATGGAGATTTTCCCTGACTCAGAAATCCCGCCGGCCGGTCGCTGTTGCTCCAGTTCGCGCAGCGCTGGCTGCGGGGGTGGGGTTCTGAGCGGGATCCCGGAGCGCTGCCCAGTTTGGCGCAGTTTGTCCCAGTAGCGTGTTCTCTGTCGGGTTCAGGAGCTGAAGCCGTTTTTCCCTCTGCACTCGCTCTCTCGGCTAGTCGTCTTCTTCCCGGAAGTCCTAATTTCTGTCTTCATATTGCTATATTTCATTGTTTGGGTGGTAATCCTCTGGGAGGTTCTCTCTCTGCTGCCTACCAGGTCGCCATCTTCCCGGAAGTCCTCAGCAGTTTTGAACTTACAGTTCTCTTGCCTCACCCTCCCAGGTACCTGTGGGCTCCACAATGCCCAGCCACAAGGAGACCTTTGAGGGTTGGACAGTCACAGGCCCTTGTAGGCAGGATGTGTGATTTCGTTGGTAGGATAGTTTCTTCAAAAGCTCAGTAGAGTTTTGATTTGTTTGGTTCTGCTCTGTTCCAGTGTGGTAACCATAGCCAAAGATCTTAGCTAGGTTTGGTTTTCAAGCCTGAGGACTCTGATCTTTCCCTTACTAACCATTCTCCCAGTGTAATGATGACTTTCTCAGGCCATCTGAGACAACAGGCTTGAGCCGGAAGGCACCATCCCTGATTCCTTCTTTGCCGACAGGCTCACAGCTTATCTAAAGAGGGCACTAGTCTTAAGTTCTGCTAAGACTGTCACTTCGCAGTTACCACTTATAACTGCTTGAGTGCAGAAGCAGTGGCATTTTCAACTCTGCAAAACTCAAAATTACAGGATTCTCCGTCATCCCAGATTGTAGGTTACAGCAGAATTCCTTCCTTAGCAAAGGTGTGCTGAATAGCTAGCTCGAACATGATTTTCTTCTTTTTCTACTCTCTTAGGACTTTGCTAAAAGTGGCAAGAAGAAATCAGAAAACAGAAACGTTCTGAATTCCTTCCCGTGTCTACATTTCTGTGTTGTGTTGCTATCACCTCAGTTAGGCACTGGCTGCTTTCAGGGTGAGGTAGCTAATCTGAAGTTTGCCCCAGCAAACCACCTCCAGTATTCACAACCTTGTGCAGTATCCTCTGTTAGGTCTGGGCTGGCCCTGCGACTCACTTCAATCAACAGAATGTGGCAGACGTGACATTTACCAGCCCTAGGCCTGAGCCTTAAGAAGGTCTGGCATTTCCTCTTGCATTCCTGGGACCTAGCCATCATGTAAAGAAGTATAAGCTAAGCCGCATAGAAAGAAGTCACAGCTTTCCACCATCCACCGAGGTGTTGCCCATGTAAGTGAAGCTGCCCTGGATGCTCTATCCACCTTCTGACTCTAGCTTCACAAAGGAGCCCTGTGAGACCCAAAAGAGCCACCTAGCTGGTTACAGGCAACCCACAGTGGGGTGAGAGGCAATAAAATGCTTATTGTTTCAACCCTTTGTATTTGAAGGATTGCCACACAACATGGGTAGCTAAAATACAAGGTTTTAACCAAATATTTTAGGCCAAAGGACCCATCCTGGGGGATAGCAACAAATCAAATCCAGCCACTCACCCCAGCCAAACAGGTAACTAATGACATGAGGCAGGTGGCACACACCTATAATCACAGCACTCAGGAGGCTGAGGCAGGAGGATTGTTGCAAGTTCAAGACCAGGCTAGGCTACAAAGTGAGCTCAAGGCCAGCCTAAATTGCATAGCAAGATCCTGTCTCAAAAAGACAAAAAAAGAAAAGACAAGAAAGGAAGAAAAGAAAAGAAAAAAAAAGGAACTTTAATAAGTACAGTCATGCCAGAAAAAGAAGGCACAAGAGCCTTCAATCCTGTCTTTGGGGGCACTGTGAAGAGCTTCCTCATTTGCCTGAAGAAGTGGGGGCAGAGGAAAGAGGAACACATATAATCAATCAGTCTTTGTCCAGCTGTGGTCTAGCTGATCATCGCCTCAGGGTGGTCAGACAGAGCCTGGGAGGTGACTTAACTCTGGTCACAAGATCATTACCCATCAAGTCCTGGAACCCAAGGTGACTACAGGAGGGAATGACCCAGAGCAAAGAAAGAGATGTAAAATAGAAGCAGAAATGCCAAGTTTTTATTCCTCTTTTAGTTACCTATTGGACATTTGCAGGCCCCAGTGAAACATTAGTGCTTTTTTAACAAAAGCAGCCTCTGAGTCATTGCCACAGTCTGACTCCTGTGTGGCAGGGACCATGAGTGCTCCCATCTGCAGTGCCTGGAGCCCTTGCCATCTGCAACCGAACTATGTTCATTAAGTGTTTCGCTTCAGTCCCTCGCCTTACCCGGTTTCCAGGCACAGCACCCAATACAATATCAGTTACAGTCGGGTCTGCCAATGAGTGACAGAGAAATTAATGTAATAGTGGTTTAATGTAAATAGACTCTTATTTCGTGTTCACATAAATAAAGCCCAGAGGAGAGTGACCTACAGCTGCTTTGGCCGTCCAGTGCCAGGCTCCCAAGCTACTTCTTTCTGTTCTGCCACCCTAACATATGGCTTTCCTCTCACAGTTCAAGGTGGCCACTCAAGCCAGCCAGAATGGCTACTTTTCAAATGACAGACAGTGAGAGGCATGAAGAAGGATGTCTGTCTCTCAAAGGGCCTTTCCTGAAGTTGCATGGGACACTCCTGCCTGTACCTTACTTGCCAGAACTCACGCACATGGCCATGCTCAGCTAGAAGACAGGCTGAGCGATGTGGTCTTTATTCCAAGGGGCTCTGTGCCAAGATGTAAATCTAGATTTCTACTAAGGGAGAAGGACTATTGGGAGTAAATTATCAATTTCTGCCACATATTGCTCTGATTAGAGTGGCTTTCAAGTCAACCTCAATTTCTAAAGTCTCCAAACCTTCTCTGTTCTTATTTTTGCATTTTCTTTGGCAGTTTCTCTTTCTTTTTAAATTTTCTTTCTTTCTTTCTCTCCTTCCCCCCCTTCCTCCTCACTCTCCCTCTCTTCCTTCCTTTTGTGGTGCTGGTAATTGAACTCAAGGCCTTGTACATGCTAGGCAAGGCCTCAAGAGGAACTTTAGCCAGGCATGGTGGTGTGTGCCTAGCAGTCTGGGAAGCTGAGGCAAGAACATTGCAGTTTGAGGCCATCCTGTGACATTTAGTGATTCAGTGAGAACTTGTGTCAAAATTTTAAAAATAGAAAAGGGCTGGGGTTGTAGCTTATTGTGAAGGTGGTGGGTTCAATCCTTAGTACCAGGCGGGAGGAAGAAGGAAGAGGAGCAAGAGGAGGAGGAAGAGGAGGAGGAGGAAGGGGGGGGTAGAAATAATTTGTTTATATTCTTTCTAGAATCTCATTAAATTTACATAGTGACTTTGGAGAACTGATACATAATTTTTATCTCTCCATCCAACAATATGCTATGTGTTTTCACTTATTCAGATCTTATTTTATAGCTTTCAATATAAGATATGTGGTTTTCTTTCGGTAGGTTCTATATTTTTTTCTTTCTTCGAGGTGTGGATGCTGATTATGGAACTCAAGGCCCTATTCATGCTAGGCAAGGCCTCTTCCCTCGGTCTGTAACCCAAGCCTTTGGTTCTCTGCTTTTCCAAAGGTAATGTGTTCTGTAAGATGGCACTTTATTTGGGGGGTGAGTACTGGGAATTGAACTCAGGACTTTGCACTTGCCAGGGATGTGCTTGCGCGGCTGAGCTATATTCCCACTCCTGTTTTGTTTTTTCCCCTCAATTTTGTTTCTAGATATTCATCATAACAGCAGAAAAAACTGTGATACTCTTGTTCCCAAGGGCAATAGAGAAGCTTCGGACAGTGACTGCTTTGGCTGGGAACAAGAAAAGTTGCACCTGGCAGCCCCTGCCCCACACTCTGTGTCCAAGGCTTGAGGAGAGGCTGAACCGGCCAAACCTAGGGGTCAAAGTTCCAGAGGAGAAGAGGAGGAAAATGAGGCTAAGAAAAAGGGGAGACCAGTGTGGTGCTGCTTTTTATACATTAACCACGGTTTCCTCTACCCATAGTCAATTGGGGTCTGAAGCTATTAAATGGAAAAGTACAGAAATAAACTCAGGGTAAGTTTTAAGTGACTTAGACTGCAGCATATGTTATAATTATTAGATCTTATTATTGTTAATCTCTTACTATGCCTAATTCATAAATAAATTTTATCATATATGTGTGTGTGTGTGTGTGTGTGTGTATATGAGAAAATAGAGCACACATATACAGAGTTTGCCGCATTGGTGGTTTCAGGCATACACTGAGGGTTTAGAATGTACCCTGTGGGTAAGGGGGAGACTACTGTACCTTAATATAAAGTTTTCATTTAAAAAAAATACTTCAGCTAAGCACAGTGGTGCATGCCTGCAATCCCACTTACTTAAAAGGCTGAGGAAGAAAGATCTCAAATTATAATCCAGTCTGGGCAATTTAGTGAGACCCTGACTCAACTGTAAAAAGAAAAAGAGCCAAGGCACGGTGGCACGTACCTGTAATCCAATTCTCTGGCAGGCTGAGGGAGGAGGGTCTCAAGTTCAAGCCTTGCCAGGCAATTTAGAAATTTAATGAGACCCTGTCTCAAAGAAAAGGTGGGTGGTGACAGTGTAGTTCAGTAGCCTCTGTGTTCAAATTCTAGCCCTGCATTGTGGTGGGGGAGAGGGGGTTGTCTAATACTTTTTTGCTAGAGTCTCACGTTTACTAGACATACTATTCTAACAGTAGAAAAGAATTGTATGTCTTAATGCTCTTGTGAAACCTGGATGGAATCCCCAAATACCTGATCAACAGGAAGAGTTGCTAAAACCTGGGGAAATAGGATCACTAAAAATTACGTGATAGTTCATGAAAATGTATGGAATCCCTCATGGGCCAGGCCGCTGCTATGTCTATTTTTGTGCTGATCCTCATGACCATTACTGGGCTTGACAGGCTCTGCCCATCTCCAGGTGAGGCAAGGAGACTTGGAGAGGTGAGGCGACCTGGTGAGCCTCACAGTGCAGGATGGCGAGGAGCAGCGGTGACAGAGACAGGCTTCTGGGCTGGAGCAGCGGCCCCCCCTCCTGTCTGCCGACATCTCACACTGAGGTAGCTTAAGCTTTCCTAATGGAGCCATCTATCAAGTCAGCAGAGTGGTGTGTGCGGATCTTCATGGATAGCACGGGATGGCTCTGTCCCACCTTTGAAGGTTCCCTCACTGATCTCACTCATACTTTCCACAAGCGTGTGGAGCACTGGGAAGCTCCTCCATGCCAGGCTTTGCCCTGAGCCCTGGGACACAGGGACAAAGAGGTCCAGTAAATACAGGATAGGCCTTGTCACATTTGTAGGCAGCAAATGGAAGCATATTCTAGGCAGAGAGGCCTCTAGGGCCGCAGAAAGAGATGTTCAAGTAGAAACAAGCTGGCCTGGACAAGGTGGTGGTTATGGTTTAGGTCTAAAGTGCTCCCTCAAAGGCTCACATGTGCAGAGGTGGGACTTTCAGCAGGCCATTGGGTCATGGGGTGGCACATTCATCAGAGCTGTTAGGAGGTGGGGTCTGGTCAGAAGAGACAGGCACTGGAAGGCACATCTCCACACCTCACCCCTCTCTTCTCTCTGCTTCCTGGCAGCCGTGGAAGGAGCAGCTGCCCCCTGCCCTTCCGCAGACATAAGAAAGTGGCTAAGACCATTGGCACATGCAAGTTCTTTATTGGACTGGTTCTGCCCACCTGTGCCCCACCCCCTCAATTCTCCATCCAGGCCTTCCACGTGCCAGCACAGATTTGGTTCTGGAGGGAACCTTGCTTCATGTCATGTTCTCTATGAAGTGTGTGTGGGCCCAGCAGGACTTGCGACAGCAGGATGCTGTCATGGGTACCGCGAGTTCTGTCATTCTTCCACGAATCCGTACTGTGGACAAACTCAGGAGATGCTGTGGAGTTCTATGCAGAAGGATCTGACAGTGTGACAGCAAGTCTCACTCTCCCCAGCATCCATGGGAGGCAGTTAATGTGTGTTGTGACAGTTCATGCATTAACTGTGCTTTTGGTTTTAGACAAAATTTTTCAGTCAGTTAAAATAATATTTTCTGTACTGAGAGTCAAGAGCATGCCATCTCCAATTCAGCACAGTACCAGTAACATCAAAGTTCTTGTCAAGTTTTCCCTGCAGTAAAAGGAGATAGAAGCCCAGACATGCCTTCTCCCTGAACGTGTTTAGCTCCTGAGTGTTCCGCCTCATGCTTAATAGCAAAACAGCTTGGAAAAGCAAAACCTCAATATTCAGATCAAGATAAACTGCTCTCTTCATCAGAAGAGCCTATTGCTAGAAGCAGAGACAAAAGTGATAAAACATGGTGGGAAGAGCAGAATCAAACTTAAGACTGAGAGAGGCAATAGGAGAAAGGTTCAGGACTTTCCTATGGAATGCAAAGGCGAGAGTCTGCTCACGGCTCTGGAGGAGCACTGGCTAGTGATGAAAGGCTCTGGGAGTGTAGCTCAGTGCTAGAGCACTTTCCCAGCATATGTGAAGCCCTAGGTTTAATCTCCAGCATGCAGGAAAAAAAAATTATGAAAAATGCAATCGCTTCCCCTGGAGAAGAGAACAGAGGAAGAACTTGTAATCAGGAGGTGGAGACAGTATTTGTGATCAGACAAGAGGAGCGAGGAGAAACTTAACTGTGGAAAAGTCAAGTGGGCACTTAAATGCTAAGATGGAGGGAAAAGTCAGTTCTACAGCGACATCACTAAGGAAGAAAACAGAAAAGCTGACACGATGGATCTTCTACAGAGTCTTTGGGCTGGGCAAACCTTCATTGGAAGTGGAGATCAAAATCTTCAGAAAAGACTAAATGAATTGACTGAACTTTGTCCAGAGAAAGAAATGGCATCTCCAGGATGATTGTTATTTAGGTCCAGAAGAGAAAGTTCTGAAGGCAATGGTCCACATGAAGAGGACCTTCAGGAAGCGAGCCAAAGACCTTGAAACAAAACTGCAAAACATAGTTTGTTCTTCTCTAACCAACCTAACTCCCCTAAATTGAAGCCTCCTGATCATTGGTTGAAAGTGTAAGAGGCCAGAGCTGGGGATATAGCTCAGTGGAATAAGCGCCTGCCTAGCAAGCGCTGGGTCCTGAGTTCGATCCCCAGTACTGCCAAAAAAAAAAAAAAAGAAAGAAAGTGTAGGAGGCCAAAAGAAACCTCTGCATCTCCAGACAGAGCACAGACGTGAGGCAAGGGATGAGGGAAGCAGTTCTAGAAGTAGCTCCTCACACAGCTGATGAGCCAGATGGTGTGTTTTTTCGGGGAGAACTTACGCCCCCTACCTCTGGGTGTGGGGTGCTGTTTCCTCTGAGGCAGAAGATTCTCAACACCTTCCCTCAGACCTTCTCCTTGGTTGCCAGGCTTCCCCAAATCTGGAATTTCCAGTAGACTCAAGTGGGGAGCACAAGGGAAGATGTCCTCTTCCTCCATGCATTAGTCAGAGCTCTCCAGAGACACAGAAGCAGAGGGAGACACATTCTATATAAAGAGATGTATTCCAGGGAGTTGGCTCACCCGGGTGTGGGGACTGGCAAGTTGAAATCCAGAGGGTAGGCTGGCAGACTGGAAACTCTCAGGCAAGGGCTGAGGCTGCCATCCAGTCTATCAGTAGACTTCCTGCTTCCTCCAGGAATCCTCAGTTTTCCAGTTCAGGCCCTTCACCTGATTGGATGAGGCATCCACGTTATCCAGCCCAATGTCCTTTATTGAAACTCAACCCATTGCATCAGTTACACATATTTACAAAATATCTTTACAGCAACACGTAGTGCAGGGTTTGGTAGACTGGGTACCATAGCCTAACCAAGTTGACACATAAAGCTGCCCATTCTACTCCCTCTACTCCAGGAAGCCCAGAAGAATCTTCTGAGATGCTTTCCATCAAGAAGTTACTGTTTTCCTTGTCATTCTTTGTGGAACAGGTTTTCCTCCGGACAGACTCATTCAGAAAACAGACACAAGCTGCCTTCTGGGCTGAGTAAGCCTCCCACAGACTGTAACTCAAAATCCTGAAATACTGTGGGGATCTTAGGGCATTTCACTTATTCTTCCTCCAACATTTCGATATATCTCTATATTTTATCAATGTAAAAACTTTTTGCAATTAAACGATTAAAAAAAAACAATTTAAAGATGGGCATAATAGGCCAGGGGAGGTAGTGGATGCCCTTAATCCTAGCAGGCAGGAGGGTGAGGCAAGAGGATTGCCACAAGTTTAAGGGCAGCCTGCACTAACTATATGGTGAGACGCTGTCTCAAAAAAAGGGGAGGGGCATACAAAAGGTAAGAGGACAAAGAAATGGAGGGAGGAGGGGCAGAGGAAAGTGGAAGGGAATGAAAAAATTAAGATATGTTATGCACATGTACCAGCTCCCCACACTGAATGGAATCTTTAGGTACTGCAAATATGTACTAATAAAAATTAAACAAAAACCAAAAACTTGCCACAAGATGAAAATAAACATTTCCAAAGAAGACTGGCTAGTAAGCATAGTAAGATATTCAACATCATTCACTGGACCTTAGGGAAATGCAAATGAAAGCCACACTAAGATGCTGCTGCTCCCGCAGTAGGGTGGCTAGGACACACGGGATAGACCTCAACAAGTGCTGGCCCAGATGTCGAAGCACTAGAACGCTTATAGTTTGTTGGTGGGGTTGCCTGTGGGTGCAATTGTCACAGACTAGCCCGTGCCCTTGGTCCTCGGGCCCTGCCTCCCTGTGATGAACCAGCTCACTCCTCCGAGTTGCCCCCACACAGGGTGCCACTTGCAGGGACCTAGTCCTGCTACTAGTTTGTCACCCCTGACCCGAGTGTGAATGAGGATGAACAACAAAGAGACACAGAGTTTAGTTTAGCATATGAGCAGTCAGAGGTTCTTGTCTCAAGTGGTCAGAAGAGCCCTGAGAAGCTGGCTCATCCTCCTTTTATTCACGCAGACACGGGTACAAGCAATTAAAGTAACACGAGATTCATCTGCCTCATGTTATACATCAGCACATGCACAGGTAAACAATTTAATCTCTGCTGTGCATATTTTCTCAGGAACCTTCAACATGCCATCACCCTGCTTGTGGCCTTTCTCCTTTGTGCTCACAGAGGAGGCCAACCAGGCCTCAATTCACCTCTGGCTTCCCACATGCAATCACTTTGGAAAAGTACTTTGCTAGTTCCTTCACACAGGTTAAACATAAAGTTATCGTAAGACACAGCAATTTCATGCCCAAGAGAAATGAAAACCTGAACACACAAAAGCTTGTTTACAAATGTTCACAGCGGTATTATACATAATTGCTCAAAAGTGGCAACCACTCAAATGTCCATCAGCTGAGGAATGACTTTAGAAAACATGACATAGCTCTATGCTTTGGTTTGGGCCTGAGGTGCCCCCAAAGCTCCATGTGTTAAAGGTTTGGTGCTTGGCTTGGTGCTACTGGAATGTGGTAGGTACCTTTAAAAGGTGCACCTAGTAGGAAGTTATAGGTCATGGAGGCTGTGCCCTCCAAGGGGGCTGTGGGACACAGGCCTCTCTTCTTTCTTTGCTTCCCAGCTATTGTGAGGCGAATGGCTTCCTCCACCACGCACTCCTGCCATGAGGCGCTGCCTTACCACAGCCCAGAGGCAATGAGGTCAACCAGCTGTTGCCTGAAACCTCCAGAAAGTTGAGTCAAAATAAACTTTTCCTCATTCTCAGTTGATTATCTCAGGTATTTTGTTACAGTAACACAAACCTAATATGCTGCACAACGGAGTGTTATTCATCAATACAATGGAATGAAGTATTGGTACATATTCCAGCATGAACAAACCTGGAGAATCGCAGGCTGAGGGAAAAAGCCAGTCACAGAAGGTTATATACCACATAACTCTATTTATAGGAAATGTCCAGAAAAGGCAAATTCATAGACATAGCAAGCGGATGAGGGGAGGCCAGCTGCTGTGGCACACACCTATATCCCCTTGACTCAAGACATTGAGGAGCGAGGGTCACCTGAGGCCTGGAGGTCAAGATCACCCTGGACAACACAGACCCCATCTCAGAAAAGAAAGAAGATCAGCAGGGTTGTTAGGGGAGGGGAATGGGAAAGGAGAGCAGCCGCACAAAGGCACAGGGGTCGCCTCGGCACGATGAGGCGCGTTCTGAAATGAGACCCTGGGGGTGGGGGCCAACTGTGTGAATGTGCTGAAATGATGACTTTTGCACTTCAGAAAGATTAATTTCATGGAGTGTGAATTGTAACTGCCTAATTTTCTTTTTTTAAAGGTAGGGTCTCACTATGTAGCCCAGGCTGGCCTTGAACTCACAGCAATCCTTCTGCCTCAGCCTCCGGAGCGCTGGCATTACAGGTGTGTGGCACCACGCTCAGCACACTAAAATTATTGAAAATACTTTCATGCAAGTGGTTTTCCTTTCCTTCAAATTGGATCTTTAGGAGTCTAATACTCTTTTTTTTTTTTTTTTTTGCGGTACTGGGGATCGAACTCAGGACCCTGCGCTTGCTAGGCAAGCGCTTATTCCACTGAGCTATATCCCCAGCCCCTAATACTCTTTTTTCTGAAAAACAATTTTTTGCATCTTGATATCAACTTCTCTTTTAGTAGAGATAACAATATAAATTATTCTCATATTACACTCTCTAGCAAATTTGAATTTGATGAGTCTGTCAACTATTCCTTAAATAGTATGTTTTGTATGACCTGTTTATTCATCAGGAACTTTATTTTTTTTCCACCAGGAACTTTTGAAACAGCTCTGTGCCAATAGCTCTATGTGCCACAGTTACAAGAGAAACATGAAAGATACTTATTGGCTCTTTGGTCTCAACAAGTTTTAGGTGATTAAACAAACAGATGGCCAGAGCTGGGACTCAGGCCTGTGTGCTCACATCTCTTATTGGCCAATCCACATTCTTTCCATCTCTACACAGTGAGAATCAAAACAAGCCAACATCCAGGTGTGGTGGCACATGCCTGTAATTCCAGCACTTGGGAGGCTGAGGCAGGAGAATCAGGAGTTTGAAGCCAGCCTGGGCTACATAAGCAAGTTCAAAGCCAGCCTGCACTATTTAGCAAAACTCTGCCAAAAGGAAACAGAGAGAGAGAGAGAGAGAGAGAGAGAGAGAGAGAGAGAGAGAGAAGAAAGAAAGATCAAGACAAGCCAGTGGTGATCATCATGCTTCATGGGCCTATAACTCCTAAGAATTACATGCAAAATGTGACAAGTGTGGGTACCCTCTCAACAGATCCAAAACTTTTATTTGCACCTCAAAGAGGGTGTCATACTTTGAGGCTTTGCAAAGGAGAACAATATAATACAGGACACATATTTTATAAGATTATTTATAATAGTCACCCAAAGAATCATACACAAATCTGTCCACGCACTAAGACCAAGGAATCTAGCTGAGCACCTGATCCCACGATAATGTCCTGCATGAGTCCAACTGAAGACCTAGAGCTCATAACAATGCCTCCCAAGAGCCTAACTGGAGGCCCAGAGCCCATAACAGTATCTCATGCCGGCCTGTTTCACGGATCTGTGCTGGAAGGCCCAAAGGTCAGTGGTGGAATCTAAAAAGTTTGTGCCAGCGGGGTGAAGGATCTGGGCTAGCAGGCTGAGGGGAACTGGAGCCAGGAAGCGATGCTCCGAGTGAGGACCAGAGCTCCCCCAAGGTGAACCGAAGCCATTCTCAGAGACAACAAAGTCCTGAGCTCCTCGGAGGATGAAAACAGCAAAGTTCATCAGGAAAACCAACGTGACAAGCTCCTCCAAGAGGACCAACAGCTCCTAACAGCTTCTCTCTGCTTCCAACAGGCTCCCAACAGCTTCTACCAGCTCCCAAAAGCCTTTCTTCTCCAGTTCTGCCTCTTGTGCTGCTGGCAACAGTCCCTCAGGTGGGCCTCCTACACCCAGCACCACACTTACTCAGGTCAGCTGGGGGCTACAAGTTGACCACCACTTGTCAATCCACCACAGTGGGTCACTGGCCAACATTTCAGACACATACTCCAAGTCTGGTACATTTAGATTCAGTATTAGTGTCTGTGGTTCAGTTTGCTTAAAATCTTTTCCCCTCTTGCCTGCCCTAGCCTCTTTTCTTCAGGAGCACAGAGAGAAAGCCTTTCCCCTGAACTCTACAGGGCGGTTGGAGAATCTTCCGTTGTCATCTGGCTGCCTAACTAGGAAAATGAAATTTAGGAGGTGATTGCACCTTTCCTCATTCTGCCGCTTCTATGAAGGACACCCAGTTGTCCATCTGGGAGAGTGGAGCAGGGGTAGCTGAGGACGGGAGGGGAGACCGTGAGATCCAGGCCAGCTTCTCTTTCCCTTCTCTCTCCCACCCCTTTCCTTTCCGCCCCACCTCCCTCCTCCCATCCCTGCAAAGGGCTGAGGAATTTTAGCCAGGCAAAGGTAGGGGTGGAAAGGACTAGAGAACAGACAGTGCGTTAAAGGCACAGGGATGAAAAACGGCGGGGTTTGGGAGATCTGGTCCCGGGGCGGTTAAGAGGGGATGAGCTCAGCGGCTAATAGGATTGGCCATGTGGAATCCCCCGGCAGGGCACGCACTGCACGGAGGGCTGAAGCACGGGGTGGCCGGGGTCAAGACCGCTTAGGGAGCCAGCTGTGCAGTGGGGACTGGGACGAGCAGCGCCGTGGTGGGAAAGAATGAAGATTTGGCCCCGCCTTCTACTGAAGGTGGAGGGCCTGCCCCTCTCCTCTGGAGCTCAGACCTCTCCCACCCGCTCACCCCGCAGTTGGCCGGGGTCCTCGGAGGCGCTGGGCCAACACCACCTCGGGATCGCGGATGTCTTGACCGAGAACTGAGGGTCATAGTAGATCAGTGCAGAAGGGCGGGGACTGGAGAAAGAGGATGACTTTCCCTAGGCTCTGTGCACCCCCTCCTTGCCCCCACTTGGTAGCACCCTTCTGATCCCCTTATCTCTAAGTCGCTCAGAGAAATACCCTCCCGCAGGAGCCTTCTTGGAAGTGCTGCCCTGACTGCCCAGAAGCCATGAGCCCGGCAACTCCGGTAAGGAAGAGTTCCCGTCCCGGGGCGGAGGAAGGGCCACAGGGAGGAACCCTGTTGAAACAGGGGGTCAGACCAGGAAGGAACATTTTAGGTCCTGGCAGCCCCTGATCTTGGAATGATATCCTGTGTCTGCTCCCATGCAAGTGGGGGTTTGGGGTTCAGCTATTCAAAGAAATGATCCTGGAGGATAGATTCAGATGACAGATACAGAAACACCCCTCCCTTCTCCAGTGGAACCCCACCTGCGATGCTCCCCCAACCCCACAGTGGGCACTGAACCCGGGGCCTTCATACTGAGCTACATCCCCAGCTTCTTTAAAAAAATGTGTATATATACACATAGAAATGTGTGTGTGTGTGTGTGTGTGTGTGTGTGTGTGTGTGTGTGTATCTTTGTTTTGAGACAGGGTCTCACTAAGCAGTGGTTCAGGCTGGACTTGAACTCACTAGGTAGCCCAGCCTAGCCTTGAACTCATGTCAATCCTCCTGCTTTAGCCTCCCAAGTACTGCAATTTTAATTTTTAAAATTTTTTTATTTTAAGATAGTGTCTTGTTTAATAACTAAGTTGTCTAGGCTGGCCTGATCTTGTCTTGGGTTATATTCTTGAAAATGCTGTGGTTTTATTGCCTGCCAGTCCCAGTGTGCTCCCCAACACATGCATTCTATGTCTATACACACCAGAGGCCCTTCAACTTTCTGACCAGGGCTTGTATGGAGCCCTTAGGTATCCCAGGAGACTGCTGCATGTCCTGGGAGACCCTCCTCCTATGTACCTGGAACTGCAGTAACACCCCACTGCACCTTGCTCTCTGGACCTGGCCTGCTTTTACTTTCCATTTTGAGACAGGGTCTCACTAAGTCACTAAGTTTTGGGTTTTTTTGCACTGGGAATTGAACTCAGGCTCTTGTACTGGCCAGGCAGGCACTGTGCCGCTAGCTATATCCTGGCCCAGCCACTAAGTTTTGCCCAGGCTGGGCTCAAACTTGTGATCCTCCCTCCTCAGCCTGCCAGAGTGCCAGACCACAGGCGTGTACCACCACACTGCTTCTGTGAAACTTCTTAATGGCCTTGTCCGTGGGTACAGTGTGTGTGCAAGGCTAGCTCCCCCTTGTTCCTTTTTTCTTCTTTTCTCTTTTTTGTTTTGTACTGTTTAGTTTTCTTGGAAGCTGGGACCTGAGCTACAGATTCCTAAGCAAAAGTGTTTTATGATGGAGGCTGGGTAGCTCAGTGGTAGACCCCTTACCTAGCATGTGTGAGGCCCTGGGTTTGATCCCCAGCACTGCAACAAAAGTATTTTATCATAAATAAGCTAACAAATGTCTTAACAGAGAAATAAACTGAGCGCGGTAGTGCAAACCTGTACACCCAGCTACTCAGGTGGAGGACGCAGGAATATGGCTTGATGCTAACCTAGGCGACAGAACGAGACCACCGTTTGGAGGAGGGGTAGAAAAGAGAAAAGAAAGAAATTGCAGATGTGGCCTCTCAAGTACTCGGGTCAGCACAAGACTGTCACTCCAGAGAGCCACTCCGGGCCAACCTTAGGGCTGCAGACTACAATTTCCATTTTGCCTTGGTCTTTGTAGCTCCTCCTTAAGCCACGCCCCCTCTTGGGGGTGGGGCGGGCCCTGGGGCAGCTAGGTCCCGGGCTGTCGCAGCCTGAGGAATAAAATGCCCCAGGCTCTCTGGGTGCACAAAGCGCAGGCGCAAAGGGGCTGGGTGGCAGCTGCATCGGGTAACGGGCCGTTTGGGCAGCACCATCCGCAACAGGTGTAGACAGGTGGGTACCTTACGGGGGTTGGGGGTGCAGAGGGAGTGTGAACCCGGCTCTCTGGTCTGATCTGTGCCAGAGCCTGGAGAGGAGCGGGGAGCGGCAGAAGAAACAGAGACAAGGCCGTGCCTTTCACCCAGGCGTGCCAGCTCTTGTTACGCGGGTGGGGGAGGGGAAGAGGCACCTGCTCAAAAACAAATCGCCCTCAGGAACAGGGCGGACCTGGATTCCAGTCCAAGCTCCATGGCATACATGGACGAGTCATTTGCTGCCTCTCAATTTGCCCACCTGTAAAATAGGTGCACAGATCCCCGCTTAAAGAGTTATGGTGGGGAGAAAGTGAGTTCGTAGTTTGTGCAGTGGCTCCCAAACTTTACTGCATGCTGGAATCACCTGGGGACCAGTAGGACCAGCAGGATCCCATCCTCACACATTATGGTGCACACATGTTCTCCTAGTGCCTGTAGCAGAGAGAAGGCAGGACTCCTGGGTGTGGATCCTGGCTCCAGAGCTTACTAACCAAGCAAGAGGCTGGACCTCTCCAGGCCCTAGTTTCCTCGTCTCTAAAACTAGAATAATAGCAAAGA
Organism: Dinomys branickii; assembly: GCA_004027595.1. Lineage (NCBI taxonomy): Eukaryota > Metazoa > Chordata > Mammalia > Rodentia > Dinomyidae > Dinomys > Dinomys branickii. The sequence continues at coordinate 78,440 of PVLD010007130.1, read as the reverse complement.
TTGTTAGGAGGCCTCCGCAAGCTAGCAAGTGAAAGCGGAGCAGTGTACCCAGCACGTAGTTTTCAACCAGTTATAACTGCCGTTAAACTATTGTTTTATGCACTTTGTAAATGGCTCCCCTGGGGTCCGAGTGTAAGGAGGCTTTTCCTTGTTCGCTGCCATGATGCTGATATTCTGTGTTGCCACTTCAAAATCCCATTTTGTAACATTGTATGAATTTTAAGAGTTCCTCACCCCAGCCTCGCCTGCTTCAGACACCCTTCTACCTGCCTCGTGGCACTTCCAGTTTGACAGAATGTGATGCCAGGCGGGAGGCGCAAGGCGAAGGGATTTGGCTACGGGTTCTAGAGCTGAGACTGGAATCTGGGTTTCTGATCCCAGCCCCCACCGCATCCCAGAGGGTGGCTGCCCTGTGACCCTCCCAGACAGAGCTCCCATTCTCTGTCCGGAGCTGAGGATGGGGAGGAGATGGAGGCTGCCTGGCCCTTGTTGTTTACTGACACTGCCTTAAGCATTTCCTGGGTGCCTCCCCAGGGAGGGTGGGCTGGGGGCTTTGTTTGGGGAGCTGCTCCGGAGCTGCCAATGAGATCTGTGTGTCCTGGCCCCTCTGACAGGTCCCGCCTGATTCCACCCTGGAAAGTCCTTTTGAAGAAATGGCCCTGGTGAGGGGCGGCTGGCTGTGGAGACAGAGTGAGTGACCTTGCGCCATGTCTTTGTCCTGTACCTTGTCCTGGGGCAGGGGTGCGGGAAGTGGCGTATGAATCCTCTCCCACGAAATCAGAACCCTCTAGCTTCTCCTTCTTTGTGCTTTTCCCTCTGCCCAGTCTCCTTCCCCTTCCTGAGGGCTTGGCAAGCCCCTGCTTAGCTCTTCAAGACCCTGTCCAAGGTCCCTTTTTGGATGAGTTTTCTCCAGCTTTTCCTCTAACCCCCATCCTGCCCCTGTAGCACCAAGCTGGGTCACAGATTCCCTCTTCAGTTCCCACACTGACCTGTAATATAACAGTCATTGCCTGTGGGTCTCCTCACTCCCCCCGCTCTATACTGCCCTGTGCTCTGAGCTTCCAGGATAGGGTCTGGATTCAACTCTGTGTGTGTCCCTAGCACCCGACCCGGGGCTAGATGCAGAACAAAGCCCTGGAACAAAATGAGAAATCCTTCTGCTTGGGAATCCACAAGCTCTAAAAGCCTTCCTATGCCCTTCCCTTTTCCTGTTGGGATTCCATTTGCAAAATGTCTGAAGCTATAGCAGCCTGAGGTTTTCAGAGTCATAATGTGAACAAGAGTTATCCTGGGACCTCTGGGACACGCAGCTCCCATTCCCAGTGCTTCCTGTCCATCAAGTTCAGCAAACACTGATCACGAGTCCTGTAGGGTTCCAGGACCTGGGTGGGGAGTTAAAACCCCAATCTGGTAGAGGTGGCAGAATGACAGAACGACTGTCACAGAAGCCAGAGATGAGATGAGGTGGAGGCTCAGAGTAGAGAGAGGTCTTTGCCCTTGAAGAGACCTTGGGCTTGGCCTGAGGAACTCCCAAACAATGAGTTTGATCATTCATTTACTGTTTAACCCATTTATTGAGCCTCTACTATGTGTCAGGCTAGTGGGAGGCAGAGAGTAAGACAGAAAACAGCCCCTGCCCTCATTTCAGGCAGTAAATGGACAAGAAGTTAAACACTGAGGGCCAGGGCTAAGGGGCTCTGGGAGCCCAGGCTCTGGGGTCAGCCCACCTCCTTGTGTCACGGACTATCCTGCAGGCTCCATCCTCCGCCGCTGGAAGCGGAACTGGTTTGCCCTGTGGCTGGATGGAACTCTGGGCTACTACCATGATGAGACGGCACAAGATGAGGAAGACCGCGTGCTCATCCACTTCAATGTCCGTGACATAAAGGTCGGCCAAGAGTGCCACGGTGAGCAGAAGCCCTTCTGTGGCACTGGGACCACAGGCAGGGCTCTCCCACTGTGTCTGAGAATAGCTGCAAACGGAAGGCTCTTGAAGCTTTCCAGGAGCTTTGCAGACACTGCTTCTGGGCCTTTGTGAACTCCAGTTTAGTTAGGTCTGAATCCAGAAACCTGTCCTTTGTTGAATTTCTCTCCTGCACTGTGTTGCAGAGGTTGAAGTCAGATGAACTGGCATTAGGAACTGGATGAACATGAGATAAAGAGGCCAAAAGAAGTGACTGCTCAGGGTCACATAGCACACCTCCACTTTCTTCAACCAAGGCTCAGCCCACAGTCCTAACAGGGTAGCTGAGAGATGTACTGAAGAGGCCAGCAATGGAAACACGAGGGGAGAAAGGAGCCAGGCGCGGTGGCGCACGCCTGTAATCCCAGCACTGGGAAGGCTGAGGCCGGAGGATCATTGCAAGTTCAAGGCCAGCCTGGGCTACAAAGTGAGCTCAAGGCCAGCCTGAACTGCACAGCGAGACTCTGTCTCAAAAAGACAAAAAAAAAAGGAAGAGGGAAAGAGCAGAATCCCAAGCAGGTGTGTGGAATCAGAGAAAGTTAGTAATGACCAGTAAACAGGACCCAGATAAGTCAGTTCCTGCTCTTGTTCCTGATTACTGGCAGGACCTGGGGCCTTTGAAAGTTCATATATGTGTGTCTGCTTCCAGATGTGCAGCCCCCAGAGGGCCGGAGCCGTGACGGGCTGCTGACTGTGAACCTAAGGGAGGGCTCCAAACTGCACCTGTGCGCGGAGACCCGGGACGATGCCATGTGAGTGGCTCCCAGGAAAGGCTGGATAGGCTCTCAGGGAACACAGCCAGACGCGCCCTCCTCACTGGGTCTTCCAGGTCCCCGGTGGTAGGAACAGGGCACAAAGACCAGTCAGCAAGGTTGTGCCCTGGAGGCTGGTTGAGGAGACCGAAGTGAGCTCCTCAGCTGCTCTGCGCTGAGCTCAGAGTGTGGAGGCAGAGGGTGCACAGTGCCTGCAGTGTGTGCAGTCAGAGAGGTTAGTGACGACCAGTGAGCAAGACTGGGCAGATTCAGGTATTCGGCAGCCTCACCTGCATGCTATGGTGCAGCCAGTTGCATCCTTAAAGGACCCTCCCTCGGCTCCCTCTGAGCAGATGCCCTGGTAGGCGGACTTGGATCTCTGGGTAGACCCCAACCTGCCTACAGAGGCAGCTGTCTGTGGCCCACATCAGGGCAAATCCAAACTTGGAGTCGGGCAGGTACCATCTGCCCCTCACATCCCTCCCCTTCCTACTCTCTGACTGAGGTCCTTGGCCTCCAGGCGGGGGGATAGTGAAAGGGATGGGTGTGGGGGAGCGGGGGATGCTGAGCTCCAGGCAGACAGCACAGAGCCGCCTTGTGCACCCCAGCCAGCTGCCATGGCAACCAACAAAGGCCCGATTGTCTGTTGCCCACTGGGCATTCCTGGGGCGCTGGGGTCAGAGCTTTGGGGAACTGTGCTTGTAGGACTGGGATGGGGAGGTGGGCTGCAGCGAGAGAACCTGCCCAGGCACGTCGGAGTGGGAAGGCCTCTAAGAGACCCCCAAGTCCAATAGTCCACTGTGCGGATAGGAAACTGGAGTTTCCAAAGAGGAAAAGGCTACAGAGTGAATGCCTAACCCAGGGAGCATCCATGTGACAGGGGCAGGGAAGGGTTTGATCTTGTCTGCCTGAGGGGATCAGAAGGGTCTTCCCCTTCACAAGAGACTAGGACTAAAGCCTGGCTTGGGGAGGAAAACCTACAACGTGACAGCCACTTTCCCCTCACCCAAACTCCCTCTTCACGGTGTGCTGGGGTTTGCTTTGCAGAGCATGGAAGACGGTGCTGCTGGAGGCAAATGCCACCCCGGTGAGTCCCATTCTTCCCCTTCTCCCAGCTCCATGTGCCATGGAATCATGGATGACTCAGACTCGGTCTCTACCTGCCAGGAGCTCTCAAGCTAGTAGGCATAGGCTTGTACAGACTCAGACACCCTGAGTCCACGTGGAAAAAGGGGAGAGGACAGCCAGCTTGCACTCCAAGGAGGGACAGAGAAAAGCTTCCCTGAAGACTAGAAGGGGGTGGCATGGGAGCTAGGGAAAAGGAACTTTTATCGAGCAACTATTATGTGCCAGACATGGTAAAGATATAATCCTATGCAGGAGTGACCTAGATTGTGAGATTGTTCCCTCTCTGCAGATAATAAGGCTGAGGTTCATACATCTACACAACAGATACTTATCAAGTTCCTACTATGTGCCAGCCTCTGTGCCAAGGTCCAAGGATCAGAAGGAAGCCAAGGGGATACGGGCTCCTCCCCTCTGGACTCAGCTGAGTGAGGTGCTAGATGTGAAACAACTAATTAGTGATTCCATCTCAGCAGTGATAACAGCTCTAATGGAGATGTGCAGTGTGTGACCCCTTTGGTGGCCTGATCCAGGTGGAAGTTCAGATGAGGCTTAAGCTGAGACCTGAAGCACAAACAGAAATCGGGTAAAGGGTGTAGGGATATGGAGAAGGGAACAGCTTTGCAGGCAAAGGGATCAGCATGTGCAAAGGCCCTCGGGGTTAAGGTGTTGGCAGGTTGAGGAGCAGAAGGATTATGGGGTGGCTGGGGTGGCTGGAGCTCAGGGAGTGAGAGTCAATGAGGAGGAAATGTTGCCAGGGTCAGGCCTTGGGGGACTCATGTTAAAGATGTTAGTTTCTTCTGAGAGCAGCAGGAAGGCTTTGAAAGTTTAAGCAAAGGGATGCCATGTCGGATCAGATCAGGTTTGCATTTTTAAAAAGACTGGGCTGGTAGGTAGGAAATGGATTGTGAAGGGGAGAGTGGATGCACTGGGGCCAGTTAGGAGGCTGGGACAGCATCTCTGGCACAGGCTGGAGGTCTGCGCTAAGGTGTTGCTTGTAGAAATAGGTTGAGGGCTGATGGAGCTGTGGGTTTGAAGAGCTGCCAAGGGGGCCTAGCATGGCCTGCACCTCAGCCTGCCAGATTCCGGAATCTATGACTGCTGCTCTGTGTGGCACAGTGGAGCCTCCTCTCATCTAGAGAGAAAGTCCACCGGGAAGCAGCAGAGGAGACTGGGACGCACGCACTTAGAAACCCCCTTGGGCCTCCACCTGCTGAGGGCCACGGGTTGTGCTGAGCACCTAGTGCGTTATTTCACCCTCTGGCAACCCTGTGGGGGATACCTGGGGTTTGGTATTACTAGGCCTATTTTACAGATAAGAAGCTGAGGCTCAGAGAAAGGACTTGTCCAAAGTCCCACAGTGCTACGCCAGTGGAGAAGCCTGAATTAGAGGCGAGGTCAGTGAGGTTCTGCCAGGAAACCACCATCTGCAAAAGGAGCTTCACGAGCAGAGGCAGGGGAGTGATGTGTGCATCTGTGGTCACGTGCATGTGTCTAAGGCCCCGTGTGTGGCCTGGCTGGAGGGTTTAGCATGGAGGAAATACCACAGGAGAAATGACCCGCAAGATCATCAGAGTCCAGCTGGAAGAACTGGACACTTCCCGAAGGTTGTGGGAGCCAGTGGAAGGGCTGACTGGGGCTTCCAGGTGGAGAGTGGAGAGGAGGCTGGAACAGTGGTTGTCGGGGGGAGAGACCGAGTGGGGCTGAGCTTTAAACTCCAGAGCACCCTTGAGTGGGGCTGATGGGGTCCACGAAGAAAGGCGGAGGAGGGAGGTGAGAGCTGACCGTTCTGTGTCTGTGACTCTATGAAGCTGTCTTGACCATTTTCTGCTGTCCACCTTTGTTGTGCTCTGCAGACCACTGCTCTCTCCCCTGCCTGCCAGTGCTACACACACACACACACACATGCACGCGTGTTGGGGAGGTGGGCCTGGGGCTTACTGGAGCTAGCATGCTTGTCCCTCTGTGTCTTTGTACCCATGTCTGCCTGTGTCTGTGTTCACATCTGTGTTTATAAGCTTCTGTCTATGCCTATGCAGGAGTGACCCGTGCTTTGTCCCTCTAGGAGCGATAGCTTCAGGCTCCATTCTGGTTAGAAGCCTCAGGCAGAGTCCTTGACCCTGGCTGTACCAGGGAATGTGGAGCCCAGGGACATAGGGACATGGCTGGGGTGTTGGTGATGGAAGGGGCCGGGAGGATGGGGGGAGGGCACATCAGGCCTACCCTGCTCTCCCTGCAGACTGGGAGACCAGCTTCATGAAACAGGCCAGAGTGGGTTGGGAACAGGCTGCTGGCCCATCCTCACTGCATAGCTCTGGCAGTCACCACCCCTCTCAGTCTCCCCTCCTTCCCGAGCACTGAAGAACAGGATGCCCCCACCCACCCAGCCCAGCAGCCACAAGACACTGGTAGGGCCTGGTAAGAGCTCAGAGCCTCTCTAGCTATAAAAGGCCTCTGACGCTTCCCTCCCTCCCCTGTTGGGTTTCTGTGGCTGGAGCAGGCCCCTGCTGGAGCCACCGTCCCACCCAGGAGCCGCCGGGTTTGCCCCAAGGTCAGGTGTGTGACCCGCTCATGGAGCCCCTGTAAAGTTGAGAGGCGGATCTGGGTAAGTGCTGGCTCCTCCCTCCCTGCCTCCATTCTGGCCACCAGGATGACCATCCAGAACATCCTGGTCACATCCTTTCTCTGCTCGCAAACATCCTATGGCTCTCTCTGTCACTCCCAGGACACCAAATACAGTGTGGCTGTCGAGGCCTGTGGAATCTGGCTGGTCTCTCCTGCCACACCCCCGGTGTGTGTGCTCAGGCCGCTGCTCTTCCCTCTGCCCAGCCACCCTACTCCCTCTCCCAGCCTCCAGCTGCTCTCTGCTGCCTCCTTCACCGGAGGCTCCTTCTTGAAGGTCCATCCCAGAGGCCACCACCTCCAGAGTGAGGACTTCCCAGACTTTTAGGCCCTGCTACTTCCTCCCACAGCAGATGTCACTGTTGCTTAGCGCTGTCTTTATTTGACCTGGTTTATTCCTATCTGTTTGGCCTCCTGAGACCCGGAACTTTCCCCCAAGGCAAAGACCAGGTCTTAACTGGCTCTGCCACTGTGAGGCCTGGCGTGGGGGTGGTTACAGAGTAGGTGTAAAGTCAGTGCTCAGTGACGGGGACAGTCTATTCTGTCCTCCTCCTCCTAGCACACAGGCATCTGGCACAAACAGGTCTCAGACAAATTTCACTGAAGGAGGGAGGCAGCGGGGAGAGAAAACCTCAGTGTGGCATTATTGTCAGTAACTGTAATTTAATCTAGTTCTTTCTCTCCCCAACCTGAATTTTTCTCAAAAGCAGGACTTGGGCCTGAATCCTTTCTTTCTCCCCAGTGCTGAGCACAACGCCTGGCACAGGGGCTCAAGTAGGCCTTAGTCACCTTGGACTCTGTCTTGCTCAGCAGTGCCCTCTGTGCTAGAATTGCTTAAGGACTAAAACAACTGTTCACCTCCTGCCTGTTGATGCTCAGACTTCATAGATGTGGGGTGGGGCCTAGGATAGCTGTAGTTTTAAAAATTGTTCCTGGCAATTCTAACATGCAGAGCCACTGAACCTGGAAGCACCTGGTAACAGATGTGATTCTGCTGGCTTCTCACATTACCTTGGGCGGCAGTAGTGTGGGAAAAACAACTTTGCAGGTGAGGAGACTGAAGCTCTCAGAGGTTACCTGACTTGATAAGTGTCACCCAGTTCCTCAGAGACAGGCCCAGGACTTCCAGTCATCATTCTGAGGTCTCCCCCATGCCTCAAGCTAGAATACAAGTGTGTTCAAAGTGTTGATGTCAGAAGGGAGGACTTAAGAGATTGTAAACCTAAGTACACTGTGGTTTACCTAACCGGGTTATTTACATACGACCCCCTGGTTGGCCACACTGTCCCAGTGCACAGAAGGGGCAGAGACTTTGAAGAGGGAGAGGATCCCTGATCAGATCCTCAGGTTGTCTGGGAGGTCTCTGGGGTGACCTTGCTAGTTGCCAGGTGCTCTGCAGGAGTTTACTTCTGGGCCTCCCAGACTTGGAGGGTACAAACAGGTGTCTCAGGGGGAATGACATGGTATTTTCCACCCTCTCCAGGGCCTCATAAGGCCACTGGCTCCCTGCAGCTGTAGTGTAGGTAGAGGCTTTGGACTTAAATTCTAAAACGTCACTAGATTGGGGTGCTTCCGTTCTTGCACCCCCTTCTGTGTGTGGAGCGCAGACTCTGGCCGCACCCGGGACCAGCCTTACTGGGGAGGCAGCACAACTGGGAAGAGTTACTTGAGGCTGAGGACCAAGCCATTATTTGTCTCCCCTGCACTGCCCAGGGACTATTTTCCTCCATAACTTGAATCTCATTCAACTCAAAGTTGGGCAACTTTAGTTCGTTTAGCCCTGTAGTTGAGTCACTGTGGCCAAATTCAGTAAACATGTATTAGGCCCCTGGAATATTCCAGTCAGGTCTGATGGGCCTTGGAGGGGCCTCCGGTCTGCTAGGAGAAACACAGGGAAACAAACAGCACATCATTGTTGATCGGTGGTGTGGGGGAGGGCGGTCCAAGGACTGTGGGTGTCTAGATGGATGCCACAGAGCCTGGGGCTTATGGGGACCGAGACCTGAGTTGATTCTGAAAGACAAATTAGGTAACTCAATAAGGAAAGGTAAAGAATGTCTCCCGAAGGGAAATGGCTTGGAGACAATGCATGGGGTGTGCTTGGAGGACTCCCCTTGACAGCCGGATTCCTCAGGAAAGGTGCCATGACACATGATGTCCTTCACCTCAACCATTCTTCGGCCTTCGGTGGTCTGGCTTTTTCCCTCCCGTGCATTTCTTCAAAAGTATTTTTTCAATGTCTGAGTATCTAAATTGCTAAAGCCAGTGGCTTACTGTCTTGGCACTGGCCCAAAGGATAGGCAGAAGAACATATCTGGAAGATAAACTCATGTGACCTGATGGCTAACATGACATGCAAGGCAGGTGTGTGGAAACGAAGGCACCAGCCTGATTTGTGGTTTGGATGCATAGCGGTAGCATTTACAGAGAAAACACTGACAGGGAGGGGACACACTGGGGAGACGGAGAGATGCTGTAACCACTTGGAGTTAGTGGAGTTTGAGACAACCTGGACTTCTAAAGGGAGTTGAACCACTTAGGTGTGAAGCCCGGTGAGAGACAGATACAGGATGAAAGGAGGCTAAGAGGAAGGATCCAGAAGAGAAGGGGATTTTGCCACTTCTCTAGCTCTGCTCTCCCACGAGTTAAATGAGGGGCTTAAATGAGAGTTTCTGTTTATTTTTTTCTGTCATGCACTAGGCCCTGCTAATGACACAGATTAATGGGTTATCCCAAAAGTAGTTCACATTAGGGGGTAGGCAGGCATGGATAAGAGCAAAGACAATAGTCACAAACATAGTCCATAAAGAATTCAGGAAGCCCAGGTGTGGTGGTGCACACGCCTGTACTCCCAGCACTCAGGAGGCTGAAGCAGAAGGATCTCCGTAAGTTCAAGGCCAGCGTGGGCTAAAGAGTGAATTCAAAGCCAGCCTGAACTACATAGGGAAACCCTGCCTAAAAAAAAAATCAGTTAAGAATAATTCTTTTGAGGCCAGGTTGGCTTCCTTTGACCTAAGATTTGAACCATTAGCAGAAATCTAGTTGGGGAGCAAGTTAAGCAGGGAGTAAATTCCAGAGAAAACACCAACCATTTTCTGAGCCTCAGTCCCAGCTCTGGTACTGCGGCTAGACTAATGCCTGGAGGTTGCACACGCGGATGCCCCCTCCAGACCTGGTACACAGCAGATGCTCGATAATAGTTCTGGGGTTACTTCCCATTCCCCACCCTCTGTTTCCCTTCTGTCCTCCTCCAACCCTTATTTCCTTGCCAGAACTTGGCCATATTCCCCGCCCTTGGTCCAGGAGAATAGTCAGGTTTCTTCAAGTCAGAGCACTGTGCAGTTGCTCACAAATACTTGACTACCCACAAGGGGAAATTGGGAACCATGGAAAATTTTTTGAGGGGGACCAGGGCAGCAGGAAGGGCATGACTTGGGAGCTGGATGAAAGAGCAGAAATTTTAAAAGCAAGGGCCTTGGACCTTGTGAGAAGCAGGTCCTTTCTCTGGAGCCTACCGGTGCCTGGGGACCCATTTCTTAACTCTAAGAGGAGGCTTTCTGGGGTTGAGCGGGGTAGGGAGGGGCTGAGGGACCAAACCCAGGCCAGGGAATTCCTGGGCAGCTGACCTGATTGGATTCCCCAGGTGCGTGTGTACAGCCCATACCAGGACTACTACGAGGTGGTTCCCCCCAATGCACACGAGGCCACTTACGTCCGCAGCTACTACGGGCCACCCTATGCAGGTAAGCCCCAGCCTGTGCAATGGGAGGCCTGCCTAGATCCAGCACCGGGCCCCGCCCACAGCCCAACAATCGGGACCAGGCCTCACCCTTTGGTGATCTCAAACTTTCCAGCACAGGGACTTCCGCAAGCCCTTCCCCATGCTGTGCTTCGAAATAGCCCTCTCTACCCCAGATCTGACGCACCTCTCTCGGCTCACCCCGACCCTCTGGTCGAGCTGCCTCTTGATACAGTTCCTGAGCCGATAGCGACCCCTGGTGGTTAGTTCAGGAATGGCCGCCTCCTTCCGCTCCAAAATCTGTTCTGTGAAGCCCATTCTCAGGTGCAGCGCTGTGGTGCTTAGAGATCCTGGAGTTGCCCCGCCACTCCGCCCTAGCCCCACAGTCCCAGCACGTTTGTGGCAGGTACAAGACCTGGAAGCCGTGGAAATGGGCTCAGCGCCTTCACACTGGGTTGGGCTGGAGTCACGCTAAGAGGGAACGAAGATGAGTCGGTTCCCTCCTCTGAAGTCCCCGCCCTCCTGGGCTCCCTGGCTCTCCGCAGGTCCAGGCGTGACGCACGTCATAGTGCGGGAGGACCCCTGCTACAGCTCCGGCGCCCCGCTGGCCATGGGCATGCTGGCCGGCGCCGCCACGGGCGCCGCGCTGGGCTCTCTCATGTGGTCGCCCTGCTGGTTCTGAACCTTGGGACTCCGAGAGCTCTGGACCCCCCGCGCTTACCGCTAGCCCCCTTTACCTCCGGGACTCCACCACTCACCCCCGCTCCCATTTGACCCTCTCCTCGCCCTGAGCCCCATCTGGGCTTGAGCCATCTCCCCTTTTGTTTCCTACCCCCTCTCCCAACTCCAGAAGCAGCTGTCATCTGAGGCCCGAGCATGGCTAGAAATCCCCACATCCAGACACCCCGGAAATCCCTTACAGACACACATGCACACATCTCCTCCAAACGCACCGGGAGACAGCAAACAACTTCATCTGGCCCTAAACCTCCCAGGCTCTGGTGTGACAACGTGAGAGGGGCTCCCCGCGCTCTCCTGCGGGAGCTCCAGGCCTGGGCGGGGGAGGCGCGAGAAAACAGACTTCGACAAAGCTGCGGTTACCTTTGACAAGGCGGAATGGGGAAGGGAGTGAGGCAGGTAGGCTGGGAGCGCGGCTGCTGGAGCATCCAAAGAAATCAAGGGGAGGTCATTTGGGATCGGGAGGGGCAAATCCTGGTGAGCTGCAGGCCAAGGAGCCTGCCCAGCCAAGGGGAGGTGCGAGCTTTTCAAGTAAGTTCCATGACTGCACCTCTGTTTTTTGCCCATTTTGTTAGTACTGACACAGACCCTTACCCAAAACACTCGGAGTTTAGTTCCATCCTTCCCACTAGCAGTTTCCTAGGCCCCTGTCCCCCGTGATAACAGCTGAACTTAACCTGGGGGCTTCTGGGGAGGGGACAGGTGGGCTCCAGCCTTAGCAAGTTGCCTCCATCAGGAAATGCCCTTCCGATCCCTGGAGCTGCCTATTGCTGTGATTTCCACCGTCTCCTGCTTTGTCCCTTCCTTCCTCTGGGGAGATGGCAGTGTTTCCCCGGGGACCTGACCCAGTTCTGTACCAGCCTGGGAAGCCTCTGCCATGTGCCTGCCTGCAGGCTTTTCTGTGGTCCCCTTCCAGCCTCTTCCCCGGTCCCATCCCAGTCACCAGTAGAAATGCTAACAAACTTGCCCAGGACCTGGTGTCACCCACTAAAATTCTCCAATTGACGGGGGCTCTATTGGCTCAGCTGCAGAAATTAATAAAGATGTGGTTGGCTCAAGAACTGGCTCTGGCTTGTTTTGTCCCCCCAGGACACCCTGCTTTCCTGAGACACCTCTGTGACCCAGCATCTACTAGGGCCTTCTCTGATAGGAGATATGGATTCTGAGGTCAGGCTGGGCTGGTGACAGCGTGTTACCTCAGCGGTTGGGAGCAAGTCCCTTTCCTGGACCTCGCTTTCCCTGCTCCTTAGGTGGCAGGTTGAAGTTGGGCATCCTGAGGGTCACAGGGAGAGGCTGTCAGGCTCTCTGTTGTCTAAGCTGATGGGTGATGCAGGGCAGACCCACCTGCTTTCTGAGAGGCCTGCAGCACTGGTATCTTTCTCAGTGAGTTTCTATCCCAAGAGTTGAATCAATGCATTGTTTTCATAGAGAGACCAGGGGAAGGAAACAGCCTGCCTCAGGCCTTTTGAGGCTGTAAGTGACAGAAATTTCTCTGCTCAAACTGATTTAACTCAAAGAAAACCTGGGATGCACACTGCTTCCCACTGAACTGGGGAAGCTTCAGGGTCAGTAAGTGAAAACTGTTTAAGCCTTGAAGGATACGTAGGGCTTTGGCCATCTGAGAACAGGCGAGGGCTTTATACGTAGAGAGATCACATGGAAGAATCAGCACAAGCAATGGCCTCACACCATGCGAGTGCCGTGAAATTCCGACATCAGTCTCACGTCAGGGCAGCTGCGTGATGAGGAGGGGTGGTAGGTGCGTAGGGCATAGGGTGGGACCAGGTTACAGGAAACCCCATAGGCAAGGCTCAAGAGCATCTGGCAGCCTGGCAAGCAGCCATGGCATAGGCAAAAGCATGGGCATAACAGCCCCTTGTGAAGCTCAAAGTCTGAGAGCATGTGCTGTCCTAGGTCACATGCTGCATGTGTCCACAGACCTGTGCTCAGAGGACCCAGCGAGATCAGGCACTGTGCTCTGCAACCTCAGCATGCTTGTGAGGGATGTCTTTGAGACTGGCTCTGGGAATGTGCCTACTCTGAGGCCCACTCTAGGCCACAGTCTTAGGGCTTTTTCAGGGTTTATTTCATGTGTAGGAAGAGCCCAAGCCATCCAGAGTCCTTCCAATGGACACAGACCAAGCAAGTGCCAGGGAACTGCCAGACAAGATGTTTGAGTCTGCTGGGCGGAGCTGGCAGCCCTCCTACACACTGTTCCGAGCCTGCCCTGCTGTCCATCACCTGTGTTTCCACAGTGCCCATGCAGCTAGGTGTTACCACCCCAGCTTACCTACAAAGAAACAGGTGTAGAGAAGGTGAACTGTGGAAAGGTAGGCATTGAAAAACAGAGGAAACTAAAAGCAAACACTAAAATGTCACACCTAAATCCAGACCTGTTAATAATTAATTGTAAACCGGGTGTGGTGGTGCATGCCTGTAATCCCAGAACTCGGGAGGCTGAGGCAGGAGGATTATTGCAAATTTAAGGCCAGTCTGGGTCAAAGTGAGCTCAAGGCCAGCCTGAACTGCATAGTGAGACCCTGCCTCAAAAAAAAAAAAAAAAAAAAAGACAATAAATTGAAAGTAGAAGGTTGTGTGGCACGTGCCTGTGTTCCCAGCTACTTGGGAATCGAAGGCGGGAAGACTGCTTGAGGTTGCAGCCAGCACAGACAATACGGGGAGACTCATCCCCTAAAAGTTAAAAAAAGAAGAAGAAAAAAAGAAAGAAGACAACAGAAGGATGGAAAGAGATATACCATGTCAGCAGGAAGTATAAGAAACCGAGAGCCAGGTGTGGTGGGCACGCCTGTAGTCTCAGCACTCAGGAAGCTGAGGCAGGAGGATCACTGCAAGTTCAAGGCCAGCCTGGGCTACAAAGCGAGTTCAAGTTCAGCCTAAACCACAGAGCAGGATCCTATCTCAAAAAAAAAAAAACTAGAGTAGCTATTTTAATATTAAACAACATAGACTTCAAGCCAAAACTTATTACTAGAAATAAACAGGGACATTTTAAAAAAAAACCTAAACTATAAATTCACATTGCTAAGTGAAAGAAGCAAGTTTTAAAAGGCTAAGCATTATGTTAATTCAACTACGTATCTCCCAAGAAAACACAAAACTATGGAGCTAGTAAAAATAACCGCAGCTGCCAGTATCTCCAAGGGAGGGAGAACTGAATAGGTGATTGTTTCTGGTCTTTTTCTTTTTTTTAGTACCAGGAATTGAACTCAGGACCTCACACTTGCCCGGCAGGCACTTCACCACTGAGCTATATTTCCAACCTTTGAGTAGCTGATTTTTAAGGCAGTTGAACTATTCTGCATACTACAATGGTAGATACATGACAATATGCTTTTGTGAAAACCAAAGAACTTTATAGCATAAAGGATGAGTATTTACCTATCTGTCTAAAATTTAGACAGCCAGGTTTCCAAGGAACGAACGCAGGCTGAGATGAAAACATTTACTTGTATTACAAATGTATGAAAAGGTGGTGACCTAAGTAACTTTGGAAATGAAGTCTGTCAGACTAACAGTACGGAGAGCGGGACATAAGCACTGTACTCTGGCTGACAAACATTTTTCTGGGGTTCTTAACGGTTCGGACATTATTCTACTTGTACACTGGAATTGAGCGCTGAAGTTAAAGGAATGGCAGATCACGGTAGGTTTTTCACTGATGGAGTGGGAATTTACAGATAAGCAAAAGGAAGGGGCCAAAATGTTCCATGTGGCAATGGACTAGAGTTAGAGGCCCGAGTATGAACTGCTACCCAGCTTAATATAGACACGGATACGGTATATAGATATATTACAGATGTACATATATGTGGGCAATACACAGATATTCCATCTGTCCTCTCTCTCCCTGTGCTAGGGTAAAACACAGCGTTACACATGCTACCATATGTTCTACCACGGAGCTACATACTCCTCCACACTCCTGTATGTGTGTGTGTGTGTGTGTACATATATATATACATATATATATATATATATATTACTTCCTTTTGGTGTTTTGAGACAGGATCTCGCTATGTAGTGCAGCCTGGCCGAGAACTCACAGCAATCTTCCTGCCTCAGGGCTGGGATTACAGGTGTGCGCCGCCATGCCCAGCTCCCTCTTGATGTCTAACACCAATTCTCTGACTAAAGAAATCAGGGTCCTTTGGAGAAATGGCTGGTTCTAGGGGTGAGTAAAGAAATAGCAGGTATGCATGGAGCATAACGTAACGGCACAAAGTATAAAAGTGCTCTAGAACTAAACAAAAAATGGGCACTGATGGGAGACGCCAAAGGAGTCAAGGACGGAACAATTCGTGTGACAGAATAGTGTGGACTACAACTCAAAGTATAAATAATTATACATGTCCGTTCTGATATAAATTATTCACTAAATACATCGGAGGGGGATCAGGGACAAGCCTCCCTTACAGAACTTCAAATTCTCTGTGCTCTTCCTTCCTCCAAACCAGTCAGTCTAATTACGAAAAAAAAAAATCAATCCCAATAGAGGAGTATCCTAGAAAAGACCTGACCCATCTTCCTCAAAGCTGGTAAGGACATGAAAATCAATGAATGTCTGAGAAACTGCCATAGAAAAGGAGCCATGTCATGTGATAACCTGGATAAGATCCTGGAATAGAAAAAAGACATAGGTGAAAACTCAGGAAGTCTGAAGAGAGTACTTACCGCCTTTTGTTAGTAATGTGTCAGTATTGGTTTTGTAATTGCAACAAATGCACCATGCTAGAGTGAGATGATTTTTTTTTTTTTTTTTTTGGTGGTTCCAGAGATTGAACAAAGTGCTCTTGCACTAAGCTACACCCCAGTGCCTTTTATACTTTTCAGTCAGGATCTCACTAAATCACTAAGTTGCCCGGGCTGGGCTCAAACTCACAATTCTCCTGCCTCAGCCTCCCAGAGTGCTCGACTTACAGTTGTAGATCACACACCCGACTCTGAACTAAGGCTTAGTAATAGGAGACACTTGTGTTGGAAAGGAAAACAAAACAAACCAACCAACCAGTTACACGACCCTGCAGTTCCAAACACAGGCAGATGCTCAATGGAGGAAAAATGTCCACACAAATCTTGCATGTAAATATCCACAGCAGCAGTGTTCATAATAGCTCAAGTGGAATCAAACAACTGACTAGTAAATAAAATCCCGACATAGCCATGCACTAAAATTAGTTCATTCGTGCCACTTCATGAATGAACCTTAAACATTATGCCCAGTGAAACTAGTCACAAAAGGCTATATATTACATGATTCCATTTACATGTCCAGAATAGATCAAACTATTAATGATGGAAAGTAAATTGTGCAGTTGCTTAGGCTGAAGGGAGTGATTGGGAAGCTTAGGAGAAAATGTAGAGTGACTACTAATGGGTATAGGGCTTTTTTGAAGTGATAAAAAATATTTACTTTGGGGGGGGCAGGATAGCAGTAGTTTGTAGTTCAGGTTGGTCTTGAACTCACTCTGTAGCTCACACTGGCCTCAAATTCACAGCAATTCTCCTGTCTCAGCCTCCTGAGTGATGGAATTAACAGACATGGGCCACCACACCCAACATGGTGTGAACTGGATTGTAGTGAAGGTGTCACAATTCTAAATATAAAAAAAACATTTTTTTTTTTGGTACGGAAATTGAACTCAGGACCTTGCGCTTGCCAAGCAAGGTGCTGTGCCGCTAAGCTATATCCCCAGCTAACTGTACACTTTAAATGAGTGAATTGGCTGGGAATGGTGGCACATGCCTGTAATCCCAGCACTTAGGAGGCTGGGGCAGGAGGATTGCTGCAAGTTTGAGGCCAGACTACACTAGATAGTGAGTTCAAGGCCAGCCTGAACTACATAGTAAGACCCTATCTCAAAAAAACAACAACAGAAATAAATAAGTGAATTGTGTGTTATGTAACTTACATCTCATCACAGCTGTTAAAAATACAGCTAACATAACTTCAGATAAAATGCTACATATTTTCCCCTACAATTGAGAACAAGACAAGGATATTTGCTTTCATCCCTTTGGTTTAGTATTCTACTGTAGGTAAATGATGTAACTGCTTATATAAAATATACTAAGGAATTAACTAAAAATTACTAGAACTAAAGAATGAGTAAAGCAAGTTCAAGTCAGTATGTAGCAATTCATTGGTTGTAATGTCTGTATCTTCAGGAAACTACTGGAAAGTGAAATTTAAAAAAAACCAAAACATTAGTTCCTTTTGTTAGCATAAAAAGAAACAAAAAATATTTAGGAATAAATTTTTTGAAGATGTATACCGTAGATACAGCAAAAATTATTAAACTGGGAAGCCAAGTGTGGTAGTAGACTCACTCTGGGAGGCTGACACAGAGTGATCTCATGTATGAATATAGCCTGGACAACCCAGTGCTTGAGCAAGATCTATCTCCAAAAAGCGGGGGTGGGGGCGGGTGCTGGGGATGTAGTTCAATGAGAAGAGCCTGGGTTCAATCTTCAGTATCTCTCCCAAATTATTACACTGCTAGGAAAATTTAAAAGACCTACATAAATGGAGAGATGTATCATGTGCTTGAAATACAATAATCAATACTGTCCAGGTGTTCATTTCTTATTCGTGGTCTTCTTTTAGATAAACCTATTAAATTTTGTTACTAAATTTCCCCTCCTCTATTAGCAACTTTTCTGAAGCAATGTTTACTTAGCAGCTTTTCTGAGGTATGCTGGATACACAAATGCAGAGTGTAACTTGTGATACATGTACACACGGTTAAACTACTGTTACGATCAGATAATACACATGACCATCACAACCAAAAGTCTCCGTGGCTTTTTTGTTTGTTTGCTTGAGTTTTTTGAAACGGGATTTCATCAAAGCCCAGGCTGACCTCAAACTTGCACTCTTCCCCAGCCTGCTCCACGTGGGAAGTACAGTGGTACACTACGATGCTCACCCCGCTAGGTCCTTTTGGAATACTTCTTCCCACTTTTCCTGATTCCTCAGACAACCAATGATCTGTACTAGTGTTGGCATAGGCTAGAATTTTATATAAGCAGAATCATGAAAATGTACTCTTTTGCTCAACTTTTTTTTTTTAAATGAGGAATCTGGGATTCATGGATGTTGTGTCAACTGTTTCATGGCTGAGTGGTGCCCCACAGCATGCACAGACTGTGTTCCTACCTCTATCCCTGGCTGTTTTTTTGTTTTGAGACAGAGTTTTGCAAAGCCACTAAATTGTTCAGAGGAGGCTTGAACTTGAGATCCTCCTGCCTCAGCCTTCCAGAGGACTGGGATTACAGGCATATGCTTTTAATGCTCATTTGGGTTTTCTCCAGTTCTAAGCAAATACAAATAAAGCTGCTATATACACCGTATGAGTCTTTGTATGGACAGGTTTTTTTCTTATGGCTGTTTAGGTATGGAATGACTGGATTACAGAAGTAGGTATTTTACTGTTAGAAATTTCCATACTGTTTTCCCAAAATCTCATTACCAACTGTGTTTATTATTTCCATTCTCACCAACACATGGTATGATTTTAATTTTAGCTTTTCTAACATGTGCAGTAGTCTCATTGTGGCTTTAATTTGCATTTGCCCAGTGACTAACCATTTACCTTCCATGTCCTTTCTTTTCTGAAGAGACTATAAAATCTTTTGCCTGCCTTTTGTCCTCTTTGGCTGGGGATTGAACCCAGGGCATTACACACACTAGGGAAGCAACATTACCACGAACTACGTACATCCTTAACGCTTTTATAAATTTTACTTTCAAACAGGATCTCACTAAACTGTCCAGACTGCTGGGCATGGTGGTACATGCCTGTAATCCTGGCAGCTGGGAGGCAAAGAGAGGAGGATTGTGGGTAAGTTCCAGGCCAGTCTGGACTACATACTGAGTTCACCGCCAGCCTGAACTATGTAATAAGACCGTTTCAAACCACAAAACAACTGCCCATGCTGAGGCCAGACTAGCACTTGTGGTACTTTTACTTTTCTCCCGAGTAGGTGGAATTATAGCTATGCACCACCACACCTGACTTTTGCCTGCTTTTTACTAGATTGCTTTTTTATCTGTATTTTAAAATCTAGCCCTTTGTCAAACATTTTCTCAGTCTATGGCTTTTCTTTTTTTTCTTCTATGTAGTTCAGGCTAGCCTTGAACTATGTAACCCCAGGATTGCCTTTGAATTCATGGCGATCTTCCTGCCTCAGCCTCCTGTGTGCTAGGATTACAGGTATGTGCCACCATGCCCTGCTCTTTAGTTTCTTGTGGACCTCGATGTTTTATCAAGGACCTCAGTTCACTAGCTGCTTGTGGACTGAAGGATGCTCCTCAGCTCCTTGCTACACGGGCCTCTCCATAAGCAGCTTGCCACACTGCAGGTTGCTAAATACAGAAGAGGTAAGATGGCAAGACAGAAGCCAGTCATTCAGAACCCAATTGTTGACATGAAATCATTTACATAAATAATGTTTTTGCTGTGTTCTGTTCCTTAGGAGGAAGGCATTACATCCCGCCTATACTCATACAACCTATACTTCCCTGTATCTCAAGGGACGAGGATCACAGAAGGGCATGCGTTCCAGGAGGCAGGGATCAGGAGCCAGTTCAAAATTCTGTCTCCAGTACTTTAATTCTTCCCATTTTTATCTTTTTAGAATTGCTACTGGACGTTTTTACTTATATGATTACCCTCCTTTATGGTTCTTTTTAAATGAAAAATATTGACAGTATTGAGGACTGAGCTCAACGTTTGTGCTAGGCAAGCCCTACCACTGAGCCAGCACTAGCCCTTTTTATTTTTTGAGAGAGCAGTTGCTTAGGCTGGTTTCAAACTTGCAAATCTGTGGTCTCAGACTCCAGAGTAGGTGGGATGACAGCTCTCCCAACTCTCTAAGTCAAGGGAACCCACTCTGCCATTTATTTTGTGTTCTCCATTTCAATTACTATGTTTTCACACTTAAATTTTTGGTTCTTATAATTACTCTTGTTCCATATTGCTAGTATCTTCTGTCCTTAGTATTTACTATGTCATCTTGCAGTTGTTGGTTGTCTTTCTGAAAGCTTTTCTGCTTCAGAACATGCATTCATTTTTTCTTTTGAGGCAGTTTTCAGGGGTCCCCCTATTCTAGCATGAGCTTAAACTTCCCCTGGGGTACAGGCCACAACTCTGGGAAAATACACAGGGTAAGGGCCAAAAAGTACACTGCCAATTTAAGGAAGGGAGGTAACAAACTCTGGAGTGGAGAGTCCCAGGCACCACAAACCGCTACGCCTGGAGCCCCCTTCGACGTCATCCCCCACATCTGATTCCAGGCTCTACCTTTATTCTAGACGGCTGTACGGCCCTTAAGTCATCCCCGCAGACACCTGAACAAGGTTCTACAGTACGTGTATCAGTCGTGCTAGACCAAAGCAGGTGTTTTCCTTTTTTCTGTAAAGGTTCAGTTAATTAATTTTGGCTTTTCAAGCCGTAACATTTGTTACAACTATCCAACTCTTGTTTTTGTAGTTCAAAAATACAGCTGGTCTCCAGTAAATTTAATTTTGAGAACAGGTACGATGGTACCTGAGTTCACAAACTCAATTCTCTCCACGATTCTGGTCACAAACAAAACTGGATGCGAATGGAATCAAATTTCTCCATGAAGTAGACATTGAATCTAACCATTGAATTTGACTTGGTTCTCGCCTAACGTGGTTTGCAACCAGAACTGTGAAAAGAATCTGAACCAAAGTGCTACCGTAGCAAGTCAGATTTGGTGAAGTGCCATAGTTTTCCAGCCCCTGCCTCAGGCAAAGGTGCTGTTAGCAGCAAGGAGGCAAATACAGAACTTAAACTGGTCATGGTAGAGCATATCTGAAATCCAAGCATTTTAGGAACCTCAGTTCAAGCCCAGCCTGGGCAACCTAGCAAGACTTTGTCTCCAGAACCAACCAACCAACCAACCTGAGGGGTGGGGTGGGATGTAGCTCAGTGTGAAGGCCCTAAATTCAATCCCTAGTATCACACACCTCAAAACACTTTAAACTACTTTTCTTAACACACTAAATCCTCAGTGACAAAATTTTCATTGTTGTGCAAATATCATAGCGTAACATAACACAAACCTAGATGCCACAGGCCTGTATGGTGTACAAAGATACTACCGCCTTTCCCTAGGACAGTGACGGCAAACCTTCTAGAGACCAAGTGCCCAACTACAATACAAAACCCACTTACTTTCACCAAGTGGCAACACTGCAATTAAACCTGAATACTGAGGTTTTAGTGGCCTGTATGCCATACGTTTGCCACCACTGTCCTAGAGCCATACAAGTAAAATGGCACAGAATTAAATCAAGCACAAGGGACTGTACAATCAAGAGATGTGGTAAACACAGGATGTACGAGGCTGCTGCTGGAGTAACATGTCAGTTTTATAGTGACCTTTTTAATAAGTAGGGGTACACTCCAAAAATAATATTATGGTAAGTAAACCAGGAACATAGTAACTTATCAAGTACTATGCATTACATATAGTTGCACTGTACTTTTTTGTATTACTGGAAACTTATCAAGTTTCTTCATACCAGGCATCACCGCAGATAATGTGCTGTCCTACAATGTTACGGTATTGCTAGCTGACTGGAATTTTTTTAGCTGCTACAATCAGATGGGACCACCACCATCAACAAAAATGTCACTGTGTGGTGCATGACTGGTGACTGAATATCCTATTACTCTACTAGGGCTGTTCTTCAGGTTTCAACCACTCTTCTACTCTCCAGAACAAGTGAAAAGAGTCATCTGACTCCCCACGGTTTTTAAACACCCGTTCATATTTGTCATTTTTCTGAGTTCCATGTTCCCTTTGTAGATCTACAAATGGAGAAACATCTTGGCAGGAAGGGGAGGCAAAGTCAGTGACTGTTTTCTTTCGTGCTTTATTTATACATATTTTTGGCAGCAAAACTGTGTTTCTTAAAAAAAAAAAAATAGACTATGAACACACTTCACTGCTTCAGTTGAAGAACCCCAAGCCAAATAAAAAGGCCAATATTAAAAGCAGCATACTGGTTACTTTCTTAAAGATACATAAAAAGAATCAAATGCAACAGCATAGGAAGACAATTACCTCCTTTTTTAGAAATCACAACTCCTTCCAAATAAAGAATGTGACCAATCTGCCATATTGGATCAATGTTTATTCAGGACATGCCATGTCAAAATAAAACAGAAGAGTCAACCCTTGCTTTTAACAATAATCTTATATTATAAAAGCACTTTACAACTCCATCCCATCTTTGAGTATAAGTTACAGGTATGTGGGCTAATGATTATCTGAAAGCATTTCTCTCCTCAGATCCATAATCCAAGTGCTCTCTGAATTCTACAAGGCGACACTAGTGAGAAGTGGAGGGAGAGGCATACGGTTTCCCAGTTAAAGGTTCTGTCGCAATGAGGACATGAGGAAGTATGAAGCTATTTCTGCTGTCTTTTCATCTTTATACTGTGTTAAGTAATGCTTACAACATAAACTCAGCAGGCTTTTTGAGCTGTAACTCAGTTTTTCTCCCTGCAAACAATGTATTTACAAATGTTTATTAACTTACACAGCAATCTCACAATAACTAGTAAAGATTAAAAGGGTGCACTCCTAGTATATTTGTTTGCAGTGTTTTAAGGGAAATACATATTGCCATGGTGATGATGCTCTGAATAGTCAACAAAAAACATCTAAAATGAGTTTTTTAAAATGGCAAAGAAATAAATATCACCAAAAAAAGATTAATTGTAGCTTAAATATAAAACTAAATCACTAGTTAATTAACCAAACTATACATATCTAATAAAAAGCAAAACCAGCCTAAATGACCCAACATTTAAAAAATGCTAAAAAAATAAGGCATAAATCTGCGTAATATTGACTTCTATTTCCATTCTCTCCTTTTCCTCTTCAAACTTGCTTTTCCTGACCTGCCTCTGAGGTGACGGCAAACCTCTCAGTGATACGCACAGCCTGCCACGGCATGCATACCATAGGTTTGCCACAAATGCTCTAGGGGCTTACAAGAAAGTTATTTCCACTTCAATTTGACCTCAAATATCCTGAACAGAATATCTGCTATTTTGCAAGGGTTCTTTGTTGGTAAGCTTTAGATAGCATTATTTTTAAAAGCTATAATAGTTTTGACCATGGTACCAAATTTAAATTCTTCTGCTGATTCTTCTTAAAGAATTCAACTTTTACAATGCCTTCCGTGCATAGCATTTAAAAAAGAAAAAAAATACCTATTGCTTAAGAAGCTCTTAAAAAAAAAATCTGCACAATCTTGGGGAACGTAGTTCATTAGAACTTTTATGATTTTACCATGAAGAATTAACTGGTTACTTCTCTCCCAGAGTTTAATAAAGCACATGCGAAAGGGTCATTTATTTTGGTCAGAAATATACTTTATATTCTACTGTGAGTACTCAGTATGTTCATTCGGACTCATTTTGAAGATAGAGCAGAACCCTTTCCTCATTCAAGCACTACCCACCATGATAGCTAAGTTTTGACTCAAAAAGTCTAAGTAATTTATATCAGTGCTCAAGAATAATTTTGGATATTTTGGCCTATTGCTACAGCAAGCAGTACATGTAAAATTGAAGGATAATTCCAATGGGCTTGGTCAAACTGCTATTTGCTATCTCGTTTGTTTTGTGGTAGGGCAGGAACAGGAAACAGGGGTAAAGGAGGAGTGAGAAAAGCAGTGTGAGATCAAATAGGGAGGCAGATGCCGTGAGCATACGGCTCCTTAACCAGGCCACACATACTGCTGACATTTCCATCACTTTAAAGTACTTTATCATAACATTAAAAAAGAAAAAATGTTAAGAAAATGTATCTAATCTTCAGTTATCACTGGATCTTTTTTTTGTAAAATATAAATAATGAAGACACTGACATTTTTGTGCTTGTGAAGCTAATAGATCATCTCCACGAGACAGGCAGCAATGATGAATCGCAATATGTTATTACTGAAGGGGAAAAAGGTTCAAGCCAATATTCACACTGCAGTCAATGAAAGAGTACAGGGGCCAAAGCAGTGAGCTTCTGGAGAGGGCTGAAGACACTCTGCAGGATTAGCAGGAACAGCCTCCTTCGGTGACTGGTTGCTCTTGAGGCTTTTCCAGCTTTATGTCAATCACTGAAACAGAAGTTAAGGAGCCACAGCCCAAGTATAATTCAGGTTCTGCTAAACTGACAGCTCCGACAAGCCCCATATATTCCTATCAGACTTTAGAGCCTATACACTCATTATTTTCCATACAGTTACCTCAACTTAAGAAGTGCTCAAGTGGAATAAACTTGTTCATATACAACAAGGATCTGAGTAAGATACAAGCCCTGTTCACAAGAATCCATTCTGAAGAAATTATTCTACAGCATCAAAAAAATCATATGAATACTCCTTACAGAATTATCTATAATAAAATGTGACAGTAGCCTATAAGAGTTCCAATAATGGAAAATTTTAATAAGTGATGGCACCTAACTACAGAATACATTTTGCCACTGAAAGTAATGAAGCAAGCTGGGAGTGGTGGTGCACACCTGTAATCCGAGCACTCAGGAAGCTGAGGCAGGAGGATCTTTGTGAGTTTGAGACCAGCCTGGGCTACAAAGTGAACTCAAGGCCAGCCTGAACTTCATAATGAGACCCTAACTCAAAAAGACCAGGAAAAAAAAAAAAGTAATAAAGCTTTAGAAAATACAGTGTTACTTCAGTTCACAAACTTGATTCTTTCCATGATTCTGTTCACAAACTGAGTTGGAAGAAAACCCCAATCAAATTCAATGGTTCAGTTCAACGTTGACTGTATGGGGAAATTTGATTCCATTTTCACCCAGTTTAGTTTGCAACTAGAACCGTGAAGAGAACTAAGTTCATGAACTGAGGTACCACTATATAAAAACATATATAAGTAAGAAGAGGTGAATATAAAGTATTATAAATTCCACAGCTGCCAGGCATGTTGGTGCATGCATGTAATCCCAGCACTGAGGAGGATGAAGCAGGAGGACTGCATGAGTTCAAGGACACCTGGGACTACATACTGAATTAAAGGCCAGCCTGAGCTATATAGCAAGATCCTATCACCACACCCCCAAAATCAATCAATCAATCTCTATGGCTTAATCAAAATGTCTGCAAATATAAAAATGCTAGAAGGTAAATGTAAAACAGTACAACATCAAAACTCAAAAGTCCTTAGAAATTATCAGATACACCTTATTATGTCTTGTTGTTTCTGAAAGTGGTGCCCAAGATAAAGCTCAATACTGAGTGAGGTTTTGCCCAGGCTAAGACGAAAGAACAAGTTTAGAAGAAGTATGAAAAGAAAATATAACACACAGTGGGGAAGAGCCCAGAGCTAATAGAACTCTGAACAAAGCAGCAGGAGATTAGGACTTCTAAATTTCCTCTTCATTAAAAAGCAGGCAAGCAAACAGGTATCACTGGTTAATTATAGTGAATAGTAAGCTGTAAAAGGTGCACTTGGTTAAGACCTCATTTGTCACCAAAACCTCTCCTTTTCTGTGTACCTAAGCCATCAATTCCTGGCTGTTAAAGACGATGGCACAATATCCCTCAGCCATCTAAACAGGGTTCCAAAGACTAGTCTTAACAACAGAAATACAAAGGATACTGTCTTCTCTGCTTCTGTCCTGTGTGCTTTCCATTCCAGGCAAAGCTGCTGCTACGCGTCGGAAGAGCTGCAGGAGAGATGGTGTGAAATGGGTGACCAGTGGGTGGTGAGTTAAAAGATAGGGTTTTGGGGTTACTCTGTAAACATTAGCATCATGAAGGCATATTAAAATGTGTGTTCATTTTATAAGTGTATATCTTATGAAAAGCACACCAAATATGAAGAGTAAATATAGACATGACTTCTGCTTTCCAACTGGTAAAACAAGACATGAACAAACAGCTGTGAAAAAAGCAGCAAAAATGTCATGAGTCATAAAAAGAAACACTACAGAAACTCAGAGAAAGGACAAATAGTTCATTTAGTAAAACAGTACAGTGACATTTCTATCTTTCATAAAGAATTAGATTTCAAACTCAGTGTATTATATACAGTGACAAAGTTACCCTTGATAATTACTTAGAAAAGCACTATGTTAAGACCAGTATAAGGCCTTTCAAGTCCAACACAGCTGGCCTTTTCCATCATCTTAGCAAGTGGTTGGGTCTTTGAGGTACGATGTTATAAAAAATACCTTCAGCAGGAGAAACAACCCTGGTGAGATGTTTGAAAGGCATGTGGGAATAGGTAATGACCAAAGGAACAGAAGATTCATACCACTTCTAATGTGCCCAATCTTAGACATATACTTTCTGAGTATAATGGCAAGCAAAACTGCCTGATTATTTCAATTATTTCTCTTTTAGTTAACATGCAGTGTAGAATTCCAGAAGTTAAATGCTATGTCATGTAACTCCCTTGAAGTAACTGTTAACTTAAGGCATTATCTAAATCTCTTCATGGACACAGAAATAAAGTTGGCAATCTGGCAAAAGAGATATACTAAATCCCTTACATCACTATGTGATGAGTTTCTATAAAACAAGGAAAAGGAAAATGTGAGAATACAGATGTAAGAAGGACAGCCTCAGCAGAGTGGGAAAAATCTTCAGGAGGTGACATTCTGGTTGGGATATATAGGCAACTGTAAATGTTACAGCTGAAAATCATGCTCTGTAAAAGACTCCATAAATGTTGCTTACCTAAATTGAGAAACAACAAAATGAATGAAAAGCTAGAGATAAGGAACTGTAACTGTAAGTAATATGCTTAGGAAAATAAGTATAGAAGAGCAAATTGTGAAATTCTGATTTGTTGGACAATAACCAGAGGGTGTGGGAGCAAGAAAGTCTGGAAAAAAAGTTAATTTTTCAGATGTGCCAATATTAGGCTTTAGCCTCAATATTTAATCCAAATCCACTACTACACTTGAATCATAAAATGTTTATCTTAACATTATTTCTGGCATACCACATACTTTACATAATTGATGATACAGTTTTATAAATTACCAATATTATAAAATCAATATAATATTAATTGTATATGGTGGGTCAATTAGGATTAATATATGAATATTTACTTTCAAATATAAACATTCTAGAAGTAAGACAAAATGCCACCATAACCAACAGAAGTGAAAGCTGTTAATTTTATGAACAAAAATAGCTAAAAACTTACAAAAGCTAAATAGGTTGCTTAGTATACTAGTCACATAAATTTATTATTTATTTATTTTTTGTGGTACCAGAAGTCAAACTCAGGACCTTGTGCTTGCCAGGGAGGCACTTACGCCACTGAGCTATATCCCCAGCACTAGTCACATAAATTTAGAAGCATGCTCTTTTAAGACAATAAATGTTAATAAAACTTTAATTAATATCAAATTAGATAATTCTAATCTTTCTTAGGTTCTAATGTATGTATTCATACTAGGCAGCAAATTTAAAATATCAACTCTTTCAGTTCAAAATTTCATGCAATGGGAAAATTCTACTACTTATTAATAAATCACCTTTGATCCAGTCATAAAAAAAACAGATTCTAAAGGAAAACATTTTATAGAAAATCAGAAAAGGCCAGGCATAGTGGCACATGCCTGTAATCCTCACACTTGGGAGGCTGAGACAAGAGGTTCACAGCAAGTTTGAGACCAGCCTAAACTGTACAGAGCCAGACCCTACCTCAAAAGTAAACAAAACAAAACAGGCAAAAAAAGTGTTCTCTTATCAACATCATATGAAAGCCACCATGTAGCACTGCAAACTGTAGCAGACTGTATTGTGACTGACAATGCAGTCCCGTATCATTGTTTCTAGGATTAAGTTTTAAATTTACTTCTGTATCCCAGAAATGCATTCTACATAGTGATGTTTGTTTTAATTTCAATTATTTTAACACTAATCTAGCCGAAATGTACGTACAGCACATTTCTGATCTCAGTAGAGTTGAGGACAAAGCAAAAGAGGTGATATTAAAAAAAAGGTAATATTTTATTTAAAAATTCAAGGAATGGACAACACATAAAAATATTTTAACATTGTTCTTAGTTGATCTTCAAATCTGCAAGTCATTTTCCCACATGACAAATATCTGTAACATGCAAGGGAAAGATTTTAACTTATTAGTTAAATGTGCTCATTAACAAGGTTTTTTTGCCTTTGCCTTTCTTATTTCATTCTTTAATTTGATGGTTCCAGGACTTTCACTTCCTTACTGCATTATATAAAGGACAGTCTCTAAATATTGAGATAAAATCCTAACTAATGAACTATGGTACTTCCTGTAAAATAAAAACATATGTAGTGATTATCATGGGTTAAGAAGGAAGCTGTAGCTGGGTGTAGCAGTGTACTCTTATAAGCCCTGCACCTAAAAGGCTAAAGCAGGAGGTTGCTGTGGAGTTCAAGGCCAGCCTGGGCTATATAATGAGCTTAATGCCAACTTAAAACAGAGAACAAAAACAAACAAACAAACAAACAAAAAGCTGGACAGTGTGGCACAAGCCTGTAATCTCAGCACCCAAAAGGCTGATGGAGGACTGCCACAAGCTCACAGACAGCCTGGGCTATATAGTGAGCTCAAACCCAACCTCTGCTCTACAGCAAGACCTTGTCTCAAACAAAAGGCTACATGAACAAGCAAACAAACACAAAGAAGGCAGTTCTGTTCCACAATGAACTATATTTTTGGTTGCATGTATATTTAAAAGATACTAGACTCAGGTCTCAGTAGAATCAGGCATTTCAACAAAATCAGATTTTAGACATTTATAAATTTTAAAAACCCAAAATAGTAAATGGGTTTTAAAGACAAGACTGTTTTGTTAAAACAAACAAACAAAAAACCCAACTCTTCATTATCACTGATGGCTATATCTATTTGTATTAGGTTTTGAGAAAAAAATATGTGCCTACTGATAAAAATGTTCTAAATTGCACTGCAGTGATGGTTGTACAATCCCACAAATTTACCACAGCAAAGATAACACAGAACCAAAAAAAGACATCCTGTAGCGCTACATAACTGAATTATATACTTAAAATAGTGGATTTTACGGTATAACAAGGTTAGTATCCCTTATTTGAAATTCTTGGGATGAGAAGTGTTTCAGATTTTGGAAAATTTTCATGTCATAATGAGCTATCTTATGGATGAGACACAACTCTAAACATGAAAATCATTCATATTTCACATACTCCTTAAATGCATAGCCTGCAAGTAACTGAGTGCTAGGATTACATGCATGTGCCACCATTCCTGGCCAAAATGTTCTGTGCTTATAAAATAATAATTGAAACCAAGTATAATCCCAGCACTTGGGAGGCTGCAGCAGGAGATTCACTGTGAGCTTGAAGCCAGTCTGGGCTACAAAGTTCAAGACCTGCACAATGAAACCCTGTCTCAAAAAGACAAGACAAAAAAAAAAAAAAAAGACATTCTCTTTCACAACATCCTGGGATTATCTAAACTTTCAAGCAATTAAACATCATGCAGACAGTAACCATCAGTAGTGTTCTCTGTGTTCTGATTCTAGAGCTTCCAATCCTGTAAGACTACTTAAGGTGAGTGAGGACTACAAGGGGCCACAGCAATATCTTCTTTAGGTGATAACGCAGAACCAGAAGACGTCCATCCTGTAGCACTACATAAAAACAACAAGCTCACACTCTCATCAAAATGTCTCCAACAAGGAGAGCTAGACAAAGCTACCCACTTTTCTTAGTTTAGTGGTATATGGTAATATTGCTGTAACTTATATTACTCAAAATCTGGAACTGTCTGTGATTCTTACAGACTCAGCTACTTAACATTTACTATATTACATTTATATCAAGTTCTGGGAAACAGATATTTTGATGAAAGACCAGTATTTTCAACATACTGTGGTAAGATGAGTAACAGTAGTTACATAGGAGTCAGCTGTCTATGAAAACACAGAAGAGAGTCATTTATCACAGCCACAAGGTAGGGTGGGGAAAGTCAGAAGATACAGGGCAACGTTCTTGCCTTAATGATTCAAGGAAAAACTGGATGGGAAACAATGTGGCAAAAATGAGAATAGAAAATTTTCACAAAGCTCAATTTAAAAGATTTTACTTTAACCCTCTATTGATTGCTTTCAACTGAAAAAATTTGTGAGTTTTACAAATCTCAGATCACCACTTTATTTGACATATAGCCCTGAAAAATTAAGCATGAGAATTTGGGGCTGACCCATTTAGTAGAAAACAGCTTGGTAATATGAGGTCTCCTTGAATTCTTCTCCTCTATTCCCCCTCAAGCACTCCTGCTGCAAACTGCTTAAAACACCAGCAGTTTATTAAGGATAATTAGGAATAAAATAACCAAAATGTATTTTCATAATAAGGGAAATGGTCACTACTCAAAAAAAATTGCTTTCGTTCATCATAGTCTTGAAGTAGGGAATGTAGTGAGAACATGGTAAGTTTAAAATTTTGCAATCATAGGTATGACAACATAATGAAATAGTTACCCTATTTCAGGCACAATCTGAAAAGTTTGGCAAGTCTTTTAAAGTATTTTTCCCCAATATATGGCACATTTGTGTTTCTTCATTGTTTCAAAATAGGTTGCTGGCTCTCAAGGCCTGCTGTTACTAACTGGAAGCCAATCTTACACTAGAGAATTGAATAGTCACACAATTATTTCATGTTTTCTTAATTTGGTAACATCAACTTAAACTCAAAGGACACTTACCTGCTTTACATTGTAGCCTGCTTTTGCACTGGTTTCAATAAACATAACATTCAGCTCTTTGGCTTTCCTCTCTCCTTCCTCAATTGACACTTGCCTGTAGAAAAGTTTTTAAAAAGATAAATTCTCTTACTTTCAAAAGATACTATAAAGGTTAAAAAACAAAGCTCTGAAAACAAATTGATATAGGTACTAGTTATACAGGCAAGAAAATTCATCAATCTGTAGCACACTTAGAATTTGGTACACTTCTGTATGTTATATTTGACTGCAAACCAAACCCCCACAAAACCAAAACTTGATAGTCTGCTTCCTTCCCTTCAAAAAACTTTTATTTCCCTGTCTCCTCCCCTCCCCATCTTCCCCAATTCCCAGACCCTTTCCCATTTCCACAGTTTATCTCCCTGTTTCCTATCGGTATGGAGATCCATACTAATTTCCTCAGTGTTGAAGACTGAATGGCTAAAGGTGTCTGGGATAGTTTTTGCATCTGTAGTTCTATACAATGAACACTACAGCTGTTTTTCTACCAGTACCATGCTGGTTTCATCATGGTAACTTTGTAAGATAACTTAAAATCTGATACTATGATGTTTTCTGCCTTGGTCTTATTGCTCAGGATGCTTTGGCTATTGTGGGACTCTTCTGCTTCCATGTAAATTTTAGGATTGTTTTTTCTAGGTCTATTGGTATTTTGATTGGAATTGTATAAAATCTATATATCATTTTTGGTAAGATGGCCATTTTGACAATATTAAATCTGATTTTCCAGAAACAAAAACATCTTTCCATTTACTGGTGACCTCTTCAATCTCTTTTTTCTGAGTACTGTAATTTTCATTATACAGGTCTTTTACTTACGTTAGTTTCTGCTTGCCTATTTATTTATTTATTTTATTTTAAACTGAGTGTAGTAGCACACGCCTGTAACCTCAATACTCAAAAGGCTGAGGCAGGAGGATCACCTTCAGTTCAAGGTCAGCCTGGGCTATCGAATGAGTTTAAGGCCAGCCTGACCTGTATCGGAAGACTGTCTCAAACAAAAAAACAATAAATAATAATGAATTTATGTAAATATTGCCTACTTACAGTCAGAGCTACAAGATTTTTTTAGCTTTAATGATCTTATACCTGTATTTCATTCATTTACTCTATACAGAATGCACAAAATCATTTGGGAAAAAATAACAGTCAACATTATCATCAACAACGTGTATACTGAAAACAGTTAAGATTTTTTTTGCAGTTCTTTTTACTCTGAATCAGAGTACTATGTTTTAGTTACTCTGAATAATTGTTCTACTTTCATTTTTAATAATTTTTAATTTTATTTTTATTTTAATTGGACTTCATTTTAAAATTATATTATACAATCTCAAAGTCAAATATACAAAGCAAGCTAATTTTCAAGTAAGTCTAGCTTCCACTTATTCAACCTCATTTGTCCCTTTACCCAAAGGTAAACTTTTTTTGAAATCTGTGGGGTGAACTGATGTCGTCATACATGCTAGGTAAATACCACTGAACTGCATCCCCAGCCTAGTAAACGTTTTCTTCAAACCCACTATTTAAACTGGGCATGGTGGCACATATCTGTAATCCTAGCAGTCGGGAGGCTGAGGTACAAGGATTACAGAAAATTTGAGGCCAGCATAAACTACATAAGAGAGTTTAAGGTCAGTTTAAGTCACACTGTGAGACTCTGTCTCAAAACAAGCAAGCAAATAAACAAACACTCCCCCAACAAAAAGCCCTACAGTCTTCCCGTTTGTAAAAACAGTACATACACACATCTCAGTTTCCCTCCTTCATACAGTGGACCACATGTTACATACTACTCCACCTTTCCTTTTTTTCTACTTGGTCAAATATCCTAGAAATTCACCTTGTAGTAATATATATATATTCTGTATTCCTTTTAATACATGTTAGATACTACCAAAAACCAACCCTCTCTCCCTCATTGGGGTTATCCCACTATGTATTACCATCAATTTGTAAGAGTATCTTCCCTTGTGGGCCTGCTCACAAAGGATTTCAACAAACTTGGAATTTGTTGTATGAAATGCTTTTCAGTATAATTTTTAATTTAAATTTCACTAAGCTTCAAGATAATTAAGAGCTAATTACTTTTTCTATATCTCTAGTCCATTTTTCTATAGTGCTATTTGTTTTTTTCTTTTTAGAAGATCATTACATATTATGAATATTGGACATTTATGATATGATTTATAAATACCTTTTCCTAGTTTGCCATTAATTTTGTGGTACATTTATTAGTATTTTCCCTAACTGTGTCATAGTATTACCATTTTAAATACTAGAATTATATTAGGACTTACTTTTTTTGCTTTTTGTCTTTTTGAGGTAGGGTTTCACCATGCAGTTCAGGGTGGCCTTGAACTCACTCAAACTTGCAGCAATTCTCCTGCCTCAGCTTCCTGAGCCCTGGGATTACAGGTATGTGCCACCAGGCCTGGCTACTTATTTTTTTATATTTAAATCTATGATCCCTTTGGAATTTGTCCTGATAGAGAAATGCACTGTATTTTTGTGGGGTTTTTTTGGTACTGGGAATCAAACTCAGGACCTTGAGCTTGCAAGGCAGCCCTGTGCCCCTCAGCTATATCCGTGGCCCTGTCCTAATAAAATATTAAGACTTGAACCAATTTTTATCTTTTCTTACATATTATCTCAACCCATTAATTACTGTCCATATGCCTTTGAATCTGTTTATAGGCTTTGTACTCTGTTCCATTTTCCTGTATATTACTAATGTACCAAGACGCTACTGTTTTTATTACAGAGGCATTATAATACATTTAAATAACTGAAAGAGCTCAGTGCTCATCAAGGCTCTTTCTGTCCATTCCCCGCAATGGTTTTAATGGCTATCCTAATTCAAACAAGCACAGTACATAATTAATCTATATCTAGGGGAAAAAAACAGCTAGTAGTATCTGGTTATTGGGATTTGTTAAATAGAAATAAGGGAGAAAACTAACATCTTTACACTGTTTACTTATCCAAGGGCATATGTTTTCTATATATTCAAATCTATACTCTATCCTTAAGAGTTTTATAGTTAGCCCCGTGTAATTTTTAGTATATGTTATAAAATAGAATCATCTTGTTCACTGTTAGTGTTGTAACTTCAGAGGAGAAAGGGGATTCTAATAATTTTATGTATGTATGTATGTACTGTATTGCTTACTTATTTAGTGGTAGTAAGGGTGAAAACCAGGGCCTCACGGAAGACAGGCAAGTGTTCTACCACTTGAGCCACATCCCAGCCTGCAAGTTCCTATCTTGAACCTACTATAGTCAACTTTTCAATCCCACTACTCATTACTACTCGTCAGTATTACTAATAACCTTTAAATCTCTAATTTCAATGGTTAATTCTTAGTCTCCATTTTACTTTAAAGAGTATTTACACAGCTAATCACTGTCTTCTCCTTAAAACATTTATTTTCAACTGGCTTCAGAATATTTCATCTGACTGATGTTTTACCTTCCTTTGTAGCTCATGTTTCCTTGTTTATTTTGCCGATTCCTCTTGTTTAATTTTAAAATTGGTGGTTCTCAATAGAGGCAATTTTGGTAGGAAATTTTGTTGTCACAAGCTTATGTGTGTAGGTGGATGTGCTACTGGTATCTTACAAAGAGAAGTAAGGGATGCTGCTAAAACTCCTACAATGCACAGGTCAGTCTCTCACAAGAAAGAAGATCTGGCCCAAAATGTCAATACTGACAAGGTTGAGAAACTTATGAAATTCTTTTAAAAGTATCTGATGCCCTAAATGTATTCCTTAATCCTCTTCTCTATTTGCAATCATTCCTTTGGTGATCTCACGTAGGCTCACAGTTTAAAATAGCATCTATACTGACGACTCGTAAGCTTATATATCTAGCCTGACTTGTTGCTCTGAACTCCAGATCCATATCCAACTGCCTATAATCAGGTATCTAATAACCATTCTTAACATAACCAAAACTCAAGTCATGACATTCTCTCCCAAATCAATCTTCAGATAGTCTCTTTCATCTCAGTTAATGACAGCTGGTTCAGGTAATAAATCGGTATAATCCTTGACTGCTGCATCTCTCTTACCTGCATTCCCACCATGCACTGCATCAGTATATCCTAATAGCTCTACCTTCAAAATATACCTGTATTTAACCACTCATCACATACACTATCACTGCTCTGCTGCAAGTCATCATTTTTTCATCATTACAGCCTGTATTACACTCCTTACATGTTTCACCAGTTCACTTACTCTTATTTTCAATAAAGCAAACAGTAATCCAAGAAAAATTACTCAAATCCTCCAATCGTATTTAGAAATAGTCCCTACTTTGCCTTACATGATCTAGCCTTCAAAATTAAAAAAAAAAAAACACACACACACAAAAAGCCCTTATTCTTTCCATCATCCTTTTAAACTAGCTATAAAGGCTACTTTATTGTTTTTCAAATAAGCTAAGTGTATTCCCCACCCCTACCCTCATCCCCGTGTTTTGAGTTTCTTGCTATATAGTTCAAACTGGCCTTGAATTCACTATGTAGCCCAGACTGGCCTCAAACTCACAGAGATCATCCTGCCTCAGCCTCCTGATCTCGGATTACAGTACAGGTGTACACCACCACACCTGGCTAAGCTAAATTTATTCCTTTTTGGGGTAAGGTGGGAGGCATTCCAGGAATCAAACTCAGGACTTCACACTTGTCAGGCAAGCGCTGCACCACTGAGTTAAATCCCTGGCCCTGCTTAAATGTATTCTTAAATCAAGGACTTTAAGTTTTTCTGAGCCTATTGCTTAGAATCTCTTCCCTTCAGATAGTTGCACAGTTTTAACTTTCTCCTCTACATAAACGACTCCTTACTTCCTTTGCATCTTTACTTAAAAGTCACCCTCTCTGTGAGTCTTCCACGGAAAATTTATCTAAAATTTCAAGCCCATTCTTGATATTTCATCTCCCTGCTCCCTCCTTCAGTTTCCCCTTAGCATGTTTTGTTAATGTACTATGTATTTTATTTTTTGTTTGTTTCTGAGATGGAGTCTGGCAATGCTGTCTAGGCTGGTCTCAATTTCATGATCTTCCTGCTTCAGCCTGCCAGGTAGCTGGGGTTAAAAATGTGTACCACCACACCCAGCTTACTCACTTGCTTAAATGTCTTAATCACTCTCTGGAATAAAAGCTTCTTAAAACTTGACTTTAAGTCTTGTCTTTTCAGTGCACACTATTCTACAGTAGAATAGCAGTATCTGGAACATAAATGACACTCACTAAACACTTCTTAAATGCATGATCCCTAGTCTGTAAATCTTATACATGAATGATTCAGAAAGAACTCCTTCCTTGTTTTAAAATCTTGGTTATTTTCACTAAGGTAAGTATGAGTCATCCTAATAAAATAACTGAAAGTTTCTTATAGAGATAGTCCCAATTGTGATTTACCTGTCAGAATCACCATGGAAGATTATTTAAAACATACAAGCAAGGAACCCATTTAGGACTCACAGAATCACAGTATCCAGACATTGAACCAAAAATTTAAAAAGTGAATTATGAGTCATTACAATAGCCATTCATTCATTCATTCATTCACTGGAGACAACCTGGCCTTGAACTTGCTACTATGTAGCACAGGCTGGCTTTGAAGTGTGCTCTTGCTGCCTCAGCTTCCAGACTACTAGGATTATAGGTGTGCACCACATGACCCACATAAGAAATAGCCCTGATGGTCATCTTTGCAAGTTTCTGTGGGCAGATCTGTGGAATACAGGAAGAAAATCTGAGTCTATGAGTATTTTAAACTATACTGTCAAATTGTTTCCTCTTAAAAGTATATTTTTAAAAAGTATATTCCATTACATCTTCAGTATACATACAAGAGATTTTACTTATTTCACCTTGTTAATTCTGTAACACTGTG
Organism: Dinomys branickii; assembly: GCA_004027595.1. Taxonomy (NCBI): domain Eukaryota; kingdom Metazoa; phylum Chordata; class Mammalia; order Rodentia; family Dinomyidae; genus Dinomys; species Dinomys branickii. The sequence goes on along the minus strand of PVLD010007130.1, from coordinate 41,778 downwards.
TTATTATCAACCTTCTGAATTATATTCAGTGTAATACGTGAAATGATCTTTACGTACTCAAACTTACCAATCTTTCCCTTTATGGCTTTGGGATTTCGTGTCATGCTTATAAAAGACCACTCTCTGCCAAAGCATTTTCTGTTAACACTTTTTGTTAAACACTTAAATCTCATTCAGAAACCATTTTAGTGGAATGATCAAGCTCTACTTTTTTAAAAATGTGATTACATCAGAGGTAATACTCTAGCAAAAAATACTAAATGGTAATTCTAGAGTAGTTAACAAATATTATCTTAAGAAAAAATTATTATAAATATAATTTATATGTTCCTGCATTTGTGCACTCAATTGAAATATTAAACAACAAAAGAATAGATGCTTAAAAGGACTTTTTTGAGGTACCGACCATGGACAGAAATAGACTAAATAGTCACAGGCTTTTTTTTTGGTTTTGGAGGGGCAGCACTGGGTATTGAAGGCTTCATACTGACCTATATCCCAGGTCTTTTTTCTTGTTTGAGATAAGAGTCACACTAATTGCCCAGACCAGGCTCAAACTTTGCAGTCCTACTGCCTCAGTTTCCCAAAGTGCTGGGATTACAGGACTGTGTCATCATACCTAGCTCCATAAGTCTTTGAACATTAGATTTCATATCAGAGGTTCATTACCAAAACCTCATAATCCAGTTCATGAATAAATATGTAACAAATAGTAAAATCTTCCACTATTAAGTGCTATGGGCAAATGTTTAAGATGACAAAAATGTGTGCATTTAATCATTATGAATAATTTTTTTATTATGAATAATTTTTAAAGATAAAATTTGTTTTAAAAAATGGTCTGCTCTTTAACAAAACAGTTTCCACTTTTTTTTTTGGAGACAGGGTCTTGCTATATAATTTACGCTGGCCTCAAACTCAAGGCAATGTTCCTTGCCTCGTCCTCCTGACTGCTGGAATTATAGGCATGTGCCACCACACCTAGCCACAGGTGCCACTTATGAAGCCTAAAAATGCAAAATATTTCCTGGCCTCATGCATAAACAATCTACCACAAGAGTTATTTATGCATGGGCTAACACAAAATGAGACTCATTTTCCCTTAACAACTGAGTTTGATTATTTCAGGTTCTCACACTAAAGAAAACTGCAGAACTGGACGTGTTTCCTTTCCAAACAATTTTTCAGTGAGTAAAAATAACACGCAGCTTGACAGAGAACCCACGCTGCACACACACGAAATCACATCGTACCTCTTATCAGCAAGGTCTGTCTTATTTCCTACCAGCATGATGATAACATCACTTCCTCTTTCTGTTCTCACATCATCAATCCATTTTGTAGTTTGCTGGAATGAGTTAACATCTGGTATGGAAGGGTGGACGGAGATCAGCATTACTGAAATTGGCTCCCAAGCAAAGGAGACCCCCCCCCCAATACCCTGGAAGTTGGAGGGAGGGTGGCGGCACATTAGGGACCCATTTTTAATGTGCCTGCAACGTAACTCCATTTTATCTGATTACAACTGTCAGTGCTCTGAACAATCTGAAGAATACAATATTTAAATTTTTTGACATCAAATGAGTGCAATGTACTACACAATTGGAAAAAATAAACTATTTAAAATACAAAGACAGCCATGGCAGATAATTTGGTGTTACATTGCCACAATGCTTTTTTGATCACTTACACGTACTAAACATGACAAAGAAAGCATTTCCAAAAGTATGTCAGCCAGTAAGTCCCAACACATCCAGGAAATCTGTAGTCTTTAAATAGCTTTCAACACAACTGTGATTGCATTGCTTACTCAGTTTGTGATCACTTTAACCTAAAGTCTGTTGTTTAATGCACCAGAATCACTTGTAACAAAAATCACCTTTTTTAGTGTTGGAGTCTAAAGAGTACTTTAATACTTTTTACGGCAATTAAAGAAAGCAACTTACTAATATTTTAACATATTGGTAGAATTTTTAAAGAAAAATACGTAAGTTTCTTTTGCTTTGGTTAAAGCAAGCACAAACATTTTAAAGCTACAAAACTGGTCAATGCATAATAAGGAGCATACATTTTTTTTTAAACAAGTAGCAACCCAAAGTAAAGGTGCAAAAGAAAGACTGCATATAGCACCTATCCAAAAATAAGTCTCTGAATGCAATCTTCCAATTTTACTGTTGCAGTTATTGCTTAGTAGCTATGACCTCTGACTGCATAGATACGCAAAAACACGTAACAGTACTCCTAGCTCAAGCCAATAGTTTACATAAGATCTATTTTAAAAAGTCCAAGATGCTGCACAAACCTGGTTTTCCTATAAATTATGGACTACTATATAGAATGATGGTAAATATCACCTTACGTACAGCCTAAACCAATTTGTAAGGACAATTTCAGAGAGCATTTTCTTGTCAGTCACCAAAGCTCCAAGGAAAATTTATAGTCTTAAAAGGTCAAAGGTGGGGCCAGGGAGATAGCTTGGCGGCACAAGCACCTGCCTTGCAAGTGCAAGGTCCTGAGAGTTGGATCCCAGGTACCAAAAAAAAAAGTTATTGTATTCAGTCTTTAGGGAAAAAAGACAAATCTTTACTTAGTTTCCCATTTTAAAATTTCTGGAGAGAAATAAGCGTAGTCTGTTAGCAACATCAGCCACAGACTGCAGATACGATTCCAACAAAATGATTTAACAGGAAAGTACGTTACATTTTCTCTGTCTTCCTCTATAGGGACAGAATGATTTGAAGGGGAAAGCAGAGAAAAGCCAACTAGCAGAAGCTTTTAATAGCCTCAACAGAAGAAGCCTTGGAGGATTTGGAAAACTTGGTAAGAGGCTTAATCGCAGATTATTTTAGAGAAATCTCAGATGAAATTAAATGAAAAAGGAGATATGCCTTCAGTTATAATTGTGGTATGGCTTAGGGATAATAGAATATTAAGAAAGCCTTGAAGAAGATTTGTAATTGGACCTGAAAGACAACTTCTGGAGTGAAAAACCTGGTACAGGAAAAATAAAGTATACTGGTAACAAACACCAAAGCAAGTATTTCTGACCTAGTGGTCTGTGATAAAGTTTGCTATGATAAACTTAATTTTACATGCTAGTAAGGAAAACAAGCACAAGACAAGAACATGCATGCAGCTAAGCTAAAGGTTGAAAGATTAGAAACGCGTAATTCCCCCCACTCACTTGTGATATCATAAACAACAACTGCCACAGTGGAGTCACGAATGTAGCTAGGAATCAAGCTCCTGAACCGCTCTTGACCTGCTGTGTCCCACAATTGCAATCGTACCTAACAACAAAATCAGTCAAACAAGCAAGAAAAATAAGAAAGGTCAACCCATTGCAATATACCTACTTGTGATATCGTAAACTACTACGGCTGCAGCAGAATCACGGATGTAACTGGGAATGAGGCTACGGAAACGTTCCTGACCCGCAGTATCCCACAGCTGCAGCCTGATCTGTGGGATGGGAAAAAATAAATAAAAAAAAAACAAAAAACAAAAAAACTAACACTAAAAAAAAAGAAAAAAGAAAAAAAGAAAATGCTTTTGTAAAGGGGGAGGACGAGAGGTAGAGAGAAGACTCATGCAAGGGATTGCAGGGGGGAAGGAATGAAAATAATACAAAATTCCTTTTTCAAAAGGGAGTAATATTAAAAAATGTCTTGCTCTGAAGGTATATGACTAAAAAATATCACTGTGAACGACTTCACAGATTCACAAATATGGCTTCCCTTTTCTCCCTCTCTATAACCTCTTTGAATCCCTATACCTTTCAGATAACAAAAAGTAGCTGATATTCAATACCGAACATAAAAGAGAAAAAGAGTAAATGTGAAATGAGCAGCTCAAGCTATGGAGCAGAGGCGTTAATGTTTCTTTGAAGGACTGTCTGAAGCTAAAATATATTTCTTATTGAGTCTGGAATATTTTGAAATTGGGTCTTTTCCTACTATACTGTGTTTCTTCCATCCATTTCTCCCTAAACCAATGTAGATGATCAAAAAAGGAGAAATACCTTTTCACAACACAATACTTTCTTTTACTTACTGTCTCACATCTAGATTACAAAAAGACAAGCTAAAAATAAGCATTAAGTTCTCTTACCATTATAAAGCAGTCTCCAAGCCTTCAAATTCTAAGTAGTATGTATGTTATATATACATGTATCAAAACATAAAAGAGAACACCCTAAAGAAAAAACCCACATATAGTAAATAACATTGGAGGTAAAATAATGTCTTTTGGGTACAGGTCCTCAGTACTGCACTTAAGGCATTCAATGTTTAGGTGACAGGAATTTCCTCAAGGAGTAGCAGGCTAGAATACAAAATTTACATTGCATTTAAAGGGTACACTAAAAGGATTTAAAAAAAATCTAACAATACACAGTTTCTTCCTATTCAGTCACTTTGGCACATACATTATTCTGACAAAGAAAATCTTCAAGTTCACAATTGTATGCTATTCAAATGAAATTTTTCTAATGCAAGAGTGGCATTCAGAAGGTATTTATCAGCTCTAATTTCTTCATGAAAATTCTCTTAATTTTCTCTTAAAGCTGTCACTTAGTTGTCATTTTTCCACATCAAGATAACAAATTTTGTTTAACAAAGCTAGAGACAACAGGGTTTTATAAAAACTTTATCCCTCCCCCTTTAGGCCCCACCTGGACATAAATCACAGGGCTTAGAACAACTCATCTTGTAACAACAATTTTTCTTAATGCCTATAAGCTCACTGGTAACTACATATTTATACAGGTGATTATCACTGATTATAGCTTGACCATAGGCTTTAATGTGGAGTAGTCCAGAAAATTGCACACTGAAAACATTACTCACTGTTCGATCCTCCAAGTACATTGTTTTTGACAAAAAGTCAATGCCAATTGTTGCCTGGAAGACAAAACAAAAAGAAGTTAACACATAGGAACAGTTTGATGATGGTCAGACTTTAGGATGCAAATGTGACTTACGATTATGGGGGAAACAATGAACAAAAACTTAAGCACATAATATACAAGTAGGAATGAACAAAATTTCCAGCAGTAAGGGCTGCCACATAACAAGCACTTGCAATGTTAAGAGAGTGTTTCAGGCCCTTTATACGGATCATCTCTAACCCTTACACATTCCTAAAGGTACCTCATCCTCATCTTCATTTTTATTACTTTATAGATAACATGACAATGAGAATTTTAGTTTATATATTTATATTTAAACATTTCCATATTTTTACTTTAGTATGAATAGCTGAGTGCTCCTGAACGCTATTTGCCTCAATAGCAATTTTATAAAATATTGCTGATGTAAATTACTATCCTGACTAATCTTTCTACATAATTGCTTCTCAATTGTCCTGATGTCACAGATAGCCAAAGACCCAGAAATATGATTTTCTAAGAAGGAAACAATTTTTCTAATATAAAAAAAATTAACTAAAGGAAACAATTTGGGCTGGGGATATAGCTCAGTGGAATAAGCGCTTGCCTAGCAAGTGCAGGGTCCTGAGTTCGATCCCCAGTACCGCCAAAAAATAAAAAATAAAAAATAAATAAAGGAAACAATTTTCCTATGTAGCACACAATGTTAATCCGTTTCCTTCCGTGGTCCGAACATATGTAAGATCTTGTTGCCTGGCTGCTGTTTTATCAGCAAGAAAAAAAAAGGAGAAATAACAAAGTCACAAAAATACAAAGACTATAATAAGGAAAGGGAAAAAAATAGGTAAGTTAAAGAAGAATCCCAATTAAATATGGGAAATAAAAAAGAGAAGGAAGGAAGGAAGATGAGGGCAAAAAAAGCGCAGAAGGAGGACACGGATGCAAATTCTACTACAGACGGGTCATCGCCCCACTAACAAACGTGTTCACACGTAGGTACATCAGTATGCTTTGTTTACATACTTTCCCCTTAAATATTTCTGGGCTATATTACTTAGCATAAAAACAAAGTGGACTAAATTTTTAAAATTAAGTCATTAAAAAATATTTAAAAGCAACATATCAAACACTGTTTCAGGAAAGTGGCTCACAGGCTGGGGTGGTAAAGCACTTGCCAGAATGCAAGAGGCTGCGGGTTTCATCCCAACTGCAAAAAAAAAAAAAAAAGGAAGAAGGAAGGAAAAATGCAAGTAATTTAAAGTAGTTTATTCAGTTGGGGACTTTGTTTCTGCTGGTAGAAAGCTAGAATTTTGTTAAGAATGTTAAAAAAAAAAAAGTACTCATAGCTCAGTGGCAAAAAGCATCTGCCTGGCAATCACAAGGTCTTGAGTTCAATTTCAGATAAAACAACAACAAAAGAATGTACTCGATTACTATTATGTGCCTCAAAGCCACTGTTTTTATCTTTGACACCTTATGCTTTTGTTTGTTAGAAAATCTAAAGGTTTACAATTGGAAAGAGCACTGGAAGTAACTAAAATTACAAAATGCTGATTTTATGTCATTTCTGCTACATTTATACTAGATGTAATTCTTCAACACAAAGTTTACCAAGCAGAGCTATTTGCTTATACTGAAGCACAAGGTACACAGGCAAAGGCAGGATAGATATTTTTTCCCTTTTAATTCCCAATTTCAAAGTAAGGAGTTGAGGCATTAGGTATAATCAAATGGTAAAAATGAGATTCATGTTTGTGACTTTCGTTTCTTGAAAAAAGACTCGTTATGTAGCCCAGGCTGGTCTTAAACTTGTGGTGATCTTCCTGCCTCAGCCACCTGAGGGTTGGATTACAGATGTGTGCCGCCACACTTGGCTTAATTTCTAATTAATGTGATATGTATATGTTTTACCAATTCCCCAAGATGAATGTAATTATTAGAAAAATATTTCTATCATGTAACAGCAAAAGCATAATCCCTTTAGTATTGCAAATACATACCAATAAATTTTTAAAAATATAGAGTCTACCAAAAAATGTATACACATTTTAGGAAAAGAATAGTATGTTTTCACAACAGATGTTGTTACCCTCATCTGTAGGACCTGAGAGGATGCTTTATATTACAGAAGGGGCTGGGGGTATAGCTCAGTGGCATAAGCGCTTGCCTGGCAAGCGCAAGGTCCTGAGTTCGATCCCTGGTACCGGAAAAAAAAAAAAAGTATATTACAGAAAACCCACCACACTGGTGGCCCTTAGAGAAGCAATTAAAGATCCATGTGCATCAATCTCAATGACCACGGTAAAAGGTTACCCAAGTAGCAGTTCGTCATATTAACAAAATGTGTGGAAGCTAATGGCCACCACCTTGAGCACCTCTAGTAATTGTAGAGGCCAAAGGTAACCTGTAGTAATCTCATAATGGCTCAGTAGATTTAATATTAAAATACTGATAAAAGATTATTTTCCCTGAAGTGTATATACATGTTTTTGGTCATCTCTCTGTTGTTTTGCTTTGTTTTTTGAGATAAGGTCTCCCTATGTTGTTAAGGCCAGCCTTGAACTCACTATGTAGCCCAGGCTGGCCTCAAACTCATGGCAATCCTCTGGCCTCAGCCTTCTGAGTGCTGAGATTACAGACACATGCCACCATGCCTGATGAAAAAATATAAACATTTTAAAAACAACAAAAAAAGAATTCATGAATTGTTTCCATTTTCATAACAGAGCCTTTTGAAGTAGAAAAGCTTTAAAATTCAATTTAATAATTTTCTAAAGGGATTATACTTTTGCTGTTATATAACAGAAATATTTTTTTTAACCTTAAAATCGAAGCTGGGTATAGTGGCACATGCCTATAATCCCAGCACTTAGGAGGCTGAGGCAGGAGAATCACTTCAAGTTGGAGGCTAGCACGGGCTACATAGTGAGTTCAAGGCCAGTTTGAACTACATAGCAATACCCTGTCTCAAAGACAAAAAACAAAGAAAGATATTGAGATGTTTTCCTAAAAATTTTCTCCTACAAATTTATAGCTTTAGTTCTGACATTTAGGATTATAACCTATTTTGAGTTCATTTTTAATATGTAGTGTAAGGTACAGGTCTACATTAAATATACATATTCCTAATTTAATAATCAAGTTATGGTCCTGCAAGTAGGTTATTAAATGACTTAGCTGCTAAATAAGGAATTACATATTTTATGTATATTACAATATTCAGAACAAAGAAATGGTCAAAGTCCCAGCACTTAGGAGGCTGAGGCAGGAGGATCGTCACAAGTTTGAGGCCAGCGTGGGCTACACCATGATTCAAGACCAGCCTGAACTACACAGCAAGACCCTGTTTCTTTTTTTTTTTTTTTTTACCAGGATTTGAACTTATGACCTTGCACTTGTACTCCTGAGCTATATCCCCTGCCCCAAGACCCTGTTTCAAAAAAAAAAAAAAAAAAGGAATGGTCAAAGGAAACTCCAACTTGATGACTTTGGGCACGTTATTTGCGCAACTCTTATATCCAGTACAATAATATATAACAGAACGTAAAACTAGAGTATTGTACTATACAGTATAATCAGTAAAAACTACAGTACCATACAAACAAGGTGTGCAGCACAAACACACAAAGACACGAAGGTTCTATAAATAAGATGTACTGAACTGTACACAAAGACAGCTCGTAAGTCCAAGCAGTGAGTCATACATATGAACAACATGCCTTGGTTATACGTCCAAATAGTCATCAAACAGGTGGGTTGTTAAATAAGAAATATATTATCTGTATTTTTACATGTGAATATCCAATTGTTCTAGCATCATCAGTGGAAATACTACTTCTTTACTGATTGAACTGCTTTCATATTTCAGTTAAAATCTTTATTTATTTATTTATTTTTGTCTTTTTGAGACAGGGTCTCGCGGCTGACCTTGAGGTCACTTTGCAGCCCAGGCTGGTCTTGAACTCACAATGATCCTCCTCTCTCAGCCTCCCGAGTGCTGGGATTACAGATGTGTCCCACCATGTCCGGCAGTAAAAGTGATTGCCCACAAATGCAGAGTTTTAGCCAGGCATGGTGGTACATGTCTGTAATCATAGCACTCTGGGAGGATGAGGAAGGAAGACCAAGTCATGCTCAGGCAACTTGGTGAAACCTTTTCTCAGAAAATAAAAAGGGATGGGAATGTGCAAAGGCCCCAGATTCAATACTCAGCACTAAAAAATTTTTTTCATTAAAAAATGTTTTCTAAACGCTCAACTTATGTCAATGGTCTATAAATCCATCCCTATGCTATTATCACATTGTCTGGAAAGCTTCTGCTTTATAGTAAATTTCCAAATCAGCACATATAAGTACTCTAATTTTATTCTTCTTTTTGACTCTCTTTGGCTATGCTGGGTACTTTACATTTCCATACAAATTTTAGAATTAGCACAGTGATTTCTGAAAGGCTGTCCGGAAGGTATCTTTAATAAGGGTACTATCAAGTCCCCCACAGAGCAATTTGAAAATCGCCACCTTAAAACAATATAATCTTTCAACCTATGAATATATCTGTTCATCTTTTTAAATTTCTCCAAGCAATGTTTTATAGTTTTCTAAGTATAAGTCTTAACATCATTTATTAAATTTGTTCCCAAGTATTTAATTTCTTTGTAATGGTACTGTGAACTGTTTTCTTAACTTTATTTTGAAAATACAATGAGTTCCCAACTCACAAACACCTGGGCTTTGAACTTTCACAGTACACTGTGTAAGACTCACTTTTTCAGACGTAAAAGAACCTGACTTATTTAACATTCTCCCTGAGTGGAACTCGTTCCTAAGTTGGGGCCTTACTGTACACTGGCAGTATCCTCTTGCTTCAGCCCCCGAGCGCTGGTATCACATGTGTGTGCCACAATGCCCAGCCTGTATTCTTTATTTCCCTCCCCCCTTTTTTATTGTTTTCTTTTTGAGACAGGGTCTCACTATGTAGTTCAGGCTGGCCTGGACTCATCATGTAGTGCAGGCTGACCTCGAACTCGTGGCAATCATCCTGCCTCAGCCTTCTGAGCAATACAAGTAAGGGTGTGTGCCACCGTGCCCAGCACTCTTTATTTATTCTTTAGGATTTTCTACTACACAATATCATATCATCTGAGAATGATGAGTTTTATTTTTTCCTTTCCAAACTAGATGCCTTCAATTTCCTTTTTAGTCTGATTAAACTGGCTAAGCCATCTAACATGATATTAATTAGAAGTGGTAAGAAAGGACATCACTGGCCTTGTTTCTGACGTTAGGGGGAAAGCACTTAGTATTTCATCATTAAATATGATGTTAGCTTTAGGTTTGACAGCTTCTACCAGGTTTAAGGAAGTTTCAATTTTTTAATAGTATTTATTGATTGACTGATTGACTGTTTTGGTCTTTTTGAGACAAGGTCTCACTATGCAGTTCAGGCTGGCCTTAAGTTCACTTTGTAGCCCAGGCTGGTCTCCAACTCGCAACCATCCTCCTACCTTGGCCTCCCCAGTGCACCACCACGCCCAGCCCAGTGACTTTTAGAGAAGGTTGAAATCATAGAAAAGAAAGTAGAGGAGGTAAGCAGGTCTTCTATAACATGAACATTACAGTTGCCTAAAATGCTGATTAGAATGGAGAAAATGACTGCGAAAGTCTTCAAGAAAGAGAGAAGTCAAAACAAGCAATGTGTTTTTAAACTAATACATGACAATAGTCACAAAAGAAAGCTTGTTTCCAAAATGGAAGGAATCATCTTGTTTAAGGGGTACAATTTTCATTTTATAGATGTGAAAACAGATTCCAAAAAAATTAAATCATTGCTCCCAAACCATTCAAGTATTAAATGCCAGAACTAAGGTGCAAATAAAGGTTCTTTCAATGCTTAAGACTTATTATATAACCTCTACAGGAAAAAAAAAATGCCCACATTTTTCATAAAGAAAGATTCATTCAGAAAGCGTATTTCTGAAATAAATATTTCAAATGTGGAAAAATATATATTGAAAAGGGACTCCAAGGGCCGGGGATGTAGCTCAGTGGAATGGTACCTACCTAGCAAGCACAAGGCCAAGTTTAACTGCTAGTTCCAAAAAACGGATTTTTATTACATTTATCCTAAAAGCTCTTTTTTTTTTGGTACTGGGAATTGAACTTAGGATCTTGCATTCAGCAGGCAGGTGCTTGTGCCACTGAGCTACATCCCTAATTCCCCTAAAAGCTTTCTGAAAAATAGTTTGATAATTAAGACCAAGGGCATTAATAAGCGATAGTTAATAATGACAGAAATTCACTGTTCCTTTAATCAGACTAACATTTGATATACTACTAAGGCAAAATAATTGAAATAAAGTTTCTATGCTAACTATAGTAATACAGACTCAATATGGTTAAGTGGATTAAGAATATCTTTTTAAAATTTTGAAAATATTTTAGAAATTGGAAGATTTACAATGTACTTAGAGGGTCAACCTAAGCGCTTATTCTTAAAATTATTAATTTATTATTTTTGGTTTGCGCCTTTTTTTTGTTTTGCTTCATCTTATAATTAAGCAGCTGTAAGAACTGACACCCATGTCTTGTTTCTGATCTTACAGCCTCCCATCATTAAATATGATGTTAGTTGTGGTGTTTTTACAGATGATCTTTATCATGTTGAGAAAGTTCCTCTCTATTCCCAATTTGCTGAGGGTATAATTTTAAATTGACACATAATTAACTATAGAAGTTTATGAGGTACAACCTGATGTTTTGGTACATGTTTATATAATGATCATTTCGATTATTACCTTACCAGTCGCCTCAAAAACCATTTGTCTGTGGTGAAACATTAAGACATTAAATAACCTAACCTTACATATTCCCAGCACACCTCTTAAATGACCCTGAAACTTCCTCATGTGGTTCTCCTGTGGCATAGCATACTTTCTTCTCCTGGGATCTGCAAGTGTAACAAAATACCTTTTCAAAGGTAATCATCTGATGCACAGTATTTACTGGACTCATCATAAACTGAATAATAAACAACTATATTTTACAGTAACCTTTTCCTTCTGTTTGCTTGGACTTTAGTTTGTTTTTCTTTTTCTGGTTTCTTAGGATGAAAAGTTAGCTTATTAAATTAATATCTTTCTTCTTTGCTATATAGCACTAGTTTAACTGTATCTTGTAAGCTTTGGTATGTTGTATTTTGTTTTTTTTTCCACCTCAAAATATTTTCCGATTTCTTTTGTGATTCTTTCTTTGTTATTTATTACTTAGACAGACTGTTTAATTCTATGTGTTAGTCAATTTCTCAAAACTTCTATTAATGATTTCTAATTTTATTGAGAGAGGGTCTCATTGTGTAGTTCAGGTTGGCCTTGAACTCACTATGTACCCCTAACTCTTCTTGAATTCTAGGCAATTCTCCTGTCTCAGCCTCACAAGTGCTAGGATTATAAGCATGGAACACCATGCCTTTCTTATTCTTGACTTCAAGACACAGAATTCTGTATTTGGATGAATTTTCTGTAAAAGAATATCTACCATCAATTCTAATAACCTCTCAAATGGTATTAAGACGATTTTTCAGTAAATGTCGGAAATGAAGCTTAATTGAGGTGGCACACAACTATAATCCCAGCACTCGGCAGGCTGAGGCATGGGAAGTGAGGTGAGTTCAAGGACAGCCTGGGCTACACAGGGAGTTTAAGGCCAGCCCGAGTTACATAATGAGACCCTGTCTCAAAAACAAAAGAAAACTAATTGAACAAGGTTGAAGACTGAGGGCAAAAATCCTGTATACTTTATATTATAGCATCTTACAGCTTTTGCATTCAGGATTGCATTTAAATGTATTTTTAAAATATCTTGAATATTAATTTAACACAAAAATAGGTAACTAATAAATTAACAAAAATAAAATACCTGATAGGTGTTGTCAAAACTGTCATACATGAATCTGGTGATCAAGGAAGTCTTTCCAACTGAAAAGAAAAAAAAAGAATTGCTCAGTGAACACATTACACTGGGTTCTTAGGCAATTATTCTACAGAGAGCTACAATTAAAAGGACAACTCTGCAGTTGTTCTAACCATAATAAAAACCATACAGTCCCAAGCTGATTGACATGACTTTCTCTACTCATAAACAATCTGCTCACATTAAGAACACAGATAAAGAGTATTTATTTAGTTAAGATGAGGAAAATGAAGAAACAGGATGGAGGAAAGCAACCCACTATGCTGACTTTCTAATTCACGAAAAGCCAAGAAGGTATTTACTTGGGCCCTAACAAAAAGAACTCATCTAGTTTCAGGTCCATTTCATTTAGTGAAGCAAAGTACAATCCCCAAGAGTAGAAAGATAGAAGGGTCTTAAGACGGGTATGAGGGTTATAAGACCGAGACCGTTGAAGAGTAGGAAAGAAGTGACAAGAGGAGCTGTTACAAAATTCATCCCAGAATTAGACCGCTCCACTTGGTTGGCAGGGAAATCCCAAACATCCATACTTCTACTTTGTGTTGGTATTTTTCAGAAAGTACCGCTAGTTCAATCATAGTGAATACTGGCACTTTCTTCACTTATAAGCACAATCACCAAGAGCAAAGCAGTATCTAATTATTTTTCTATTTCTCCAGTAATTTGACACAGATTCAATAAATACTAAACAAATATAAGAAATTCTGTGAACTAGAAAGGACCTAGGTAAGCCCGGAGCTGTGGTGTACTCCTGTTAATTTCAGCATTTGGGAGAGTCACTAAAGCAGGAGGATCACTAAGTTCAAGGCCAGCCTGAATGACACAGTGAGACCCTGTCTCAAAAAAAAAGTAAACAAATCTCAAGAGTCTGTAACACCCAATTTCAAAAATGACTCTGAAACTACAGGAATCTAGACAGTGTTGGCTAATAACAGCAAAACAGATCAATGAAACAGAATAGGGCCCAGAAATACACAAAAATCTCTAGGCAGTTGAATAAACATCTCTATCTCTCTCAGACCAAAATTGTATTTCCTCTACCTCATCCCTTTCCAAAAAATGCCAGCAAACAGACAATTCACATCTTTTCTTTCACATTAGCACCCCAGGGACAATATGAAAATAAAGATTTTAACAATTTTAAAATTATGGCATTGTATTCCCAAGTAAACATCTCCACAATTGATACTATACACAGATGACATTTTATTTTATTGTTTATTTTTGGTACTGGGAATCACAACCTTGTGCTTGCCAGACAGACACTGTGCTGCAGAGCTACATTCCCGGCCAACAGAAGGCATTTTAGATAGTACTATTTTCATCCTAATCCTTAACCCCTTTCCAGAATTAAGTAAGGCAGAAATGTTTTTCTGCCTACTTGTTTACGGAAGAGCTTTAATTTTGGTAGATAAAAGTAGCACTGAGATGGAATCAATGCTACGCAGTTAATCTGAACAAGTGACGTTTTTTCACTCACACCATAAGAAAGACAATTTCAATGAAATCTCAACTTTTTCTATTTCCTTATTGTTGCAATCTTTTCAAAAACACTCTTCTCATTGATAAAAAGGGATGCAGAATTAAAGATCATATCCTAGTTGTGGGTGGCACCTCTGTTTTTTTGTTTGTTTGTTTTTGGGTACTGGGAATTGAACTCAGGACCTCGTGCTTGTTAGGCAGGCACTTGTGCCACTGAGCTATATTCCCCAGCTGTGGTTGGTACCTCTAAAATGCTAATAAGAACTAAAGCCTAGGTAAATTTATTTTATAAAAATACATAAGAAAAGTGTAAAAATACTTAGTAAAGTGTAGGTAAAATGTTTTTATAAAAAAAGTACTAAAAATATTTTAATAAGTGGTAATGAAAAGATTAAAAATTTTTAAGTGACCTAAAATATGAAAAAGGTGTGTGTGAGGAGGGGTCCCATTTATAGTTAATTCAGAGTTCTTTTCTCACTAGAAGTTTATTCTGTGCCAGACACTGGACAACAGGTTTTCAGGACTAGTTTTTCATCTCACAGCCATTTCAGCCTTGAGTTTTAGGCATCCCACATTTATAATATATTCCCGCACAAGCTACCAGCTGAAGAAAAACCATTACAATCCCACTCAAATTGTAAGAAAAAAATATTAACACTGAAGATGCAGCTCAGGGTAGACCACTTACCTAGCCAAAAACAAAAACAAAAACAAACCAGACAAATTCCAACAAATATCCTATAAAAAAGCTGGCTACTACTCCTCAAAATTGGCAAGGGTATCAAAAATAAGGCTGAGTTGAGAAACTGTCAGTCAAGAGGAGCCCAGGAAGACAAAATGACTCAATACAATAAAGTATCTAACAAAGACTGAAAGTGAAAAAAAAGACTGAAAGTGAAAGGATGGAAAATATTTCATGCAAACAGAAAGCAAAAGCAGGAATACTCATATCTGACGATATAGCCCTCAAGATAAAATTAGGTAAGACAGAAAGGCCACTACATACTGGTAAAGGAAACAATCCATCATAACGATATAATAGTTCTAAGTATATATACACTGAACACTGGTGCAGTGATATTTATTAGGTCTCTATTAGAAGTTCCCAGAATGATAAATGAAATGTACCATATGATCCACTAATCATGCTCTTTGGTGTTGTACCCAAAAGAGCTTCAAAGTTGTATCTACACAAAAATCTGCATATGCAAAGCTAGGGATATAGTTCAATAGTAGAGGCTGTGTATCTATGCACAAGGTCCTAGGTTTAATCCCCAGCCACAAAAAAAACCTGCACACAGATGTTTGTAGTTGCTTTATTCATAACTGCTAAAACTTAGAAGCAATTAAGATGTCCTCTGGTGGCCAGGCGTGGTGGCACAGGCCTATAATCCTGCACTCAGGATTGTCGTGAGTTCGAGACCAGCCTGGGCTACAAAGTGAGTTCAAGTCCAGCCTGAACTGCATAGCAAGACCCTCTCTCAAAAAGACCAAAAAAAAAAAAAAAAGAGTCCTTTAGTAGGTAAAAGGATAAACTGTTTCAGATAAAGGATTTATTCTGTCTGGGTATGGTGGTGCACACCTGTAATCCTAGCACTTGGGAGGCTGAGGCAGTATCATCGTTGCAAGTTGGAGACCAGCCTGGGCTACAAAGTGAATTCAAGGCCAGCCTGAACTGCATAGCAAGACCCTGTCTCAAAAGGGCCAAAAACAACAACAAATTTATTCTGCATTAAAAAGGAATAAATTATTAAACCATGGAAGACACACAGAAATTTTAAATCCATACTACCATATGAAAGAAAGACATCTGAAAAGGCTATATAATATGTGATTTCAACAAGTATTAAACACTATGGATAAAACAAAAGTCAGGAGACAATAAAAACATTAGTGTCAGTGGTGAGATATTTTAGGGGTAAGAAAAGCACAGGATGTTTTAGGACAGTGAAAATACTCTGTATAAGACCGCAATGGTGGGCTGGACATGGTAGTACATACCTATAATTCCAGCATTCCCAGCTGAGGCAGGAGAATTGCTTCAAGTTTGAGGCCAGCCTGGGCTACACAGTAAGTTCAAGGCCAGCCAGGATTACATAGTGAGACACCCCCCACAAAAAAACCCCAAAATACAAACTACAATGCTAAATCCACAGAATGTACAATACCAAGAATGAACTTTAATGTAAACAATAAAATTTGGGTACTAATGATAATAATGTAGGCCCATCAATCTAACAGATGTACTATAATTATAGGGAACATTGATAAGGGGTAAGATTATGTGTATATAGGCAGGGAGTGTATAGAAATTTCTACTGTTTTATTGCAGTGCTGGGGAATCGAACCCAGGGCTATGTACATGCAAGGCAAGAGCTCCACCACTGAGTAACATCCTCAGCTCTCTACTTTGAATTTTGTTATGAAAGTAAAATTGATATAAATAAATTAAATCTTTTTTAAAAATTTTACCTACAGAAAAACTAACGACAACACAGACATGAAGATCCATTGTATGGTCGCACTAAAGATGAAAGTAAACAAATATTTTAATGCTTAGTTACTATTTATTACTCATTTTATTCCAAAACTAATGCTAGTGAACAAAGAAGTTCAGGGATGAAACTACAAAAACAGTAAGGTTTGAACATAAAACTTTATAATTCATTTAAAGAAACACACACACACACACACACACACACACACACACACACACACACAGGAGGAGGCATTATGCATGTCTAACTGCCACACTTCCACAGGTAACACTTCTCAACTTACAAAACATTTCTACTGAGTGAGGTGGCACACACCCGTAAGTCCTACCTACTCAGGAGTCTGAGGTAGGAGGATCATGAACTGGAGGCCACCCTGGGCAAATGAATCAGACTGTCTCAAATTTAAAAAAAAGGAAGGGCTTGGGGATATAACTCAGTGACCTGGGTTCAATACCTTATACCATAAAGCAAAACAAAATTCCAGGGATTCTCAGTATCCATAAAAGATCTTTAGCAGGGTTTTTTTTGTTTTGTTTTTTTCTTTTTTTGAGACAGGGTGTTGCTATGCAGTTTAGGCTGGCCTTGAGCTCACTTTGTAGCCCAGGATGGCCTCAAACTTCCAACAATCCTGCTACCTCAGTCTCTGGAGTACTGGGATTACAGGCGTGTGCCACCATGCCTGGCTCTTTAGCAGGTATTGAGGACCTTTATAATCCAACTTGAGCCTAGCCCCTAGTCTCATTTTCAGCCCTTAACAAATTTCATTTGCCAACTGTGGAGGATTATTACTTATTCTCCAATGTGATGTAATTTTGTGGAACTTTGCTTTACTGTTTCCACTGAGTTTATAGTTTTGCTATCTTACATGGTTTTGCCCCAAGGCAAGAAAAAGTAAATTACCTTTCAAAGCTACCTTCAGTTGAAGAATATATCTCAACAAACACTAGATGGCAGCTGACTTTCATTCCTACAACAAAGTCAGTACACTCTTATGAATGCATCACATGGATAAATATGTGGGTCAAGGCAGGCATAGTGGCGCACGTCTATAATCCCAGCACTTGGGAGGCTGAGGCAGAAGGATCATTGCAAGTTCAAAACCAGCCTGGATTGCAAAGTGAGAAAAAGAAAAACATGAGTCAAAATAATCTGTACTCGGGCTGGGGATATAGCTCAGTGGAATAAGCGCCTGCCTAGCAAGTGCAGGGTCCTGAGTTCGATCCCTAGTACCGCCAAAAAAAAAAAAAAAATAATCTGTACTCTTGAACAGTACAGTAGAAAGTTCAAACTGAGTAGAAGCACACTCACACTCACTTCACTAGCATTATTTTTATTTCTAAACTTAAATCTAAATGTAGAAATTTAAATTAAACCATGATCTATTTTTTCTTATGATGTAAAAGAAATGCTTAATAATATCTGAAATTATCTTGGTCCTATATTTATTTCCTAGTTTACCTCTCCCAGCCATAAATGTTTAAGTTGAGGAACAGGAATTACAGGAATTATCTTCTTCATAGCTGCATGCCTAATTTCAGTCCCTGCCTGCCACTGAATGCATGAATCAATAAATGATAAGAAACTTCGAATTAGGCATGGTGGTGCACACCTGTAATCTCAGCATTCTGGGAGGCTGAGGCAGGACTGCAAGCTCCAGCCTAGCCTGGGCAACTCAGCCAGACCTTCAAAATAAAAATAAAAATGAGTTTGGGGTGTGGCTTGATGTAAACAAAGGCCTAGTGTTCAGTCCCCAGTATCAGAAAGAAACAAAAGGAGGTATAAAACCAGAAGATCAAATACACTAATCTATGAAAGAAATAACTTCTGTAAGGATGAGAATGAATATTCCAGTTAATAAGACATGCACATTTTCTCATTCAAGTCTTATATTTGTGAGATACACACACATACACACATATATTTCAATAAAAAGGATCTCTCAAAAACATAAATCATTGCCGGGTGTGGTGGCATATGCCTGTAACCCTAGACTTGGGAAGCTAAGGCAGGAGGACTGCCATGAATTGAATCCAGCCTGGACTACACAGTAAATTCAAGGCCAGCCTGAACAATGTAGCAACTATGGGCCTGTCTCAAAAAAACAAAAAATCATTATTTGAAATGTCTTGTTCAATTTTACACACACACACACACACACACTCACACACACACACTCACTCTCACTCTCTCACTCTCTCTCCCACACACACACACACACACACACACACAATAATAAGGAGTAGTAAGAAGGAGGGGTTAAGTAGAGTTAAAGAATTCTAAGGTTCTTGCACTGTCCAGAATAGTAAAGGTATCAATTAACTGTGTAGACTTTGATTTAAAGTCAAGTACATGTGACACAGTGGGGTCTGGTGGTGCACACTTGTAGTCCTACCATGCCAGAGGGCCAAAGGCTGAGTGAGGTAAGATTGCTTGTGCCCAGAAGTTTAAAATCAAAAGGCAACATATAGAGTCCCCATTTCAAAAAAAAAAAAAAGAAGAAGAAGAAATGCAAGCAGTGAGTGGTGGCACACGCCTGCAATCCCAGCATTTGGGAGGCTGTGGCAGAAAGATCATAAGTTGGAGGCCAGCACATACTCAAGGCCAGCCTGCACTACACAGCAAGACCTTGTCTCAAAAAAAAAAAAAAAAGAGAGAGAGAGAGAGAGAAAAAGAATGTATGGCCTATCTTCTAGGGCAATCACTGTATTTTTTAAAAAGACTTTCTGCCAGGAGTGGTGGCGCACACCTGTAATTCCAGCACTGAAGAGGCTGAGGTAGGAGGATCCTTGCGAATTCCAGACCAGCCTAGGCTACAAATTGAGCTCAAGGCCAGCTTGAACTGCATAGTGAGACCTTGTCTCAAAAAGACAAAAACAAAAAACAAAAATCAAAACCTTTCCAAATTAATATGGAATGATTTTTAAGACTATAAATTCAAATGACAACAAAAAATAAAATATAAAGATCTAGGGCAAAAAAGAAAGTATATTAGTAAGATGGTAAATGCTATAGTTTCTATATAATGTCCTCCAAACACTCATATATAGGCGGCTTGATCCCCCAATGCAGTAAAAATGTTTAGAGGTGAGACTGAGAGAAGTGACTGGAACATGAGGGCTTTAACTTCATCAGTGGATTAACCCAATTTGATGGCATTATTAGAAAGTTATGGAAATGGGGTGAGGCCAAGTTGAAAGGAATGGGATCATGTTGGGAACTACATCTGGTCTCCAGCTTCTTTCTCTCTGGTTCTTACCTTCTCTGTCTCCTGGCTATCAGGTGGTGAGTAGCTTTCCTCCTCCCAAGATACTTCTGCCTCAACACAGGCTTAAAAGCAATTAGCCAGCTGACTATGGACTGGAACCTCTGCAACCATGAGCCACAATAAACCTTTCCTCCTGTAGGCTATTTTTCTCAGGTATTTTGAAAGAGCAATGGAAAGCTAACACAGTAGAATTTTTTTTACATTTTTTTTCATAGTACCTGGAATTGAACACAGGTACTTGCACACTGAGCTACTTTTCCACCTTTTTGTTTAGTCTTTTATATTTTTGAGACAAGGCCTCATATGTATGATTACCCCACTTGAACCTCCAGAGTAGCTGGAACTATAGGCATATGCCACTGTACCCAGTTAAGGTAGAGTCATTTTAAACCAAATATATAAGTAATTCTATTAAACATAAATGTAGTGATGCTCCAATTTGTAAAATAGCTTATCAAACACAAAGACTAACTATATGCTAGTTATTTGGGTACAGTACATCTAAAACTTAAAATAAAAAAAAAAGACTAAAACTGAAAAGATAGAAAATGCTAGCCAAAAGAAAATGTATCTATATTAATATCTTCCTGAGGCAGGAAGATCACAAGTTGGAGGCCAGCTTAGGCTGCATAAACAAGCTCAGGGCCAGCTTGCACCACACAGCAAGTAAAGCCAGGCACCGCTGGTACATACCTATGTCCCAGCTTCACTAGTGGCTCAGGCAGAGCACCCAAGTCCAGGAGTTTAGACCAGCCTGAACAACACAGCAATGCCTTCTGTTTAAAATAAACAAAAGGAAAAACAAAACGAAAAAGAATATTTCAACATTAGGGTGAAAAACATTAGAGGATAGTGGTGATCAAAGATTCAATTCAGAAAACAATGTAAAATTTTAAAAAGTCTCAAAAGCACAAAAGGTGATAAAGTCACAATGACATGAACATTAAAATACTGTTTTCCTGCTGGACATGGTGGTACACACCTGTAATCCCAGCACTCAAGAGGCTGAAATAGGATTATAGTGAGTTTGAGGCCAGCCTGGGCTACATCATGAGTTCAAGGCCAACATGTATTACATATTATTATTTTTTTTTTTTTGGCGGTACTGGGGATTGAACTCAGGACCCTGCGCTTGCTAGGCAGGCGCTTATTCCACTGAGCTATATCCCCAGCCCCAACATGTATTACATAATGAGGCTTTGTCTCCAGAAACTCCCAAAAGCAACAACAAAAAAAAAGAAATTAGGGGCTGTGGTATATAACTCAGTGGCACAAGTGCCTACCAGGTGAACATGACGTGGTCCTGAGCTCAATTTCTAGCACTTAAAAAAAAAAATTTAAAAAATAAAGGAAATTATTTTCTTTAAAAAAAAAACTCACTTTGTTTTTTGGTTTAGTTTGGTTTTGAGACAGGATTTCACTCACAGTAACTTGAACTCACAGCAATCCTCTTCCCTTAATCTCCCAAATGCTGGGATTAAAGGCATGGGCCACCATGCCCAGTTTGAAATATTGTTTTGTAACCACACTGCAATTTAGCTAGAAATTAAAATTACAAAGAAAAATAGAAAATTCATAAGTGTTTGGAAATAAAAAATGCACTTCTAACTACCATCTGGTTAAAGAAGAAATCTCTCCAGGTGACTTTATAAACCACTCTAGTACTTCTACAACCCATTCAGTCAGGAAATCCATTCATAGATGACTTCACTCTCTTAATTTAAACCTTTCTCCAGACTGAGACAATACCAGAAGAATATGTAAATATTCTGTTCTCAAACTTCTGCTCATTAATTTTATTGTTTTTTTTTTTTTTTTTTTTTTTTGTGGTACCGGGGATCAGAACTCAGGACCTTGCACTTGCCAGGCAAGCGCTTATTCAACTGAGCTATATCCCCAGCCCTGCTCATTAATTTTAACATTAATTAAACCTGCAGCCAATTATTACTGTGGTTTTCTATTGCAGATTTTTCCCTTTACTTCATTCTATTTAATTTATTAATTATTTTAGAAGAACAAACTTTCTTTTGCCTTTATTATAATAACATAGACTAAGACATATTTTGATTCTGCGGGTTATAATTCTATACTACGGTTTATTTTGTTGCTCAAATTATTCCAGCTTTCTGTTGGGACCTTTTTCATGTTGATTTCTATGCACTTTTAACATACCCCTCCCTCTTTAAGCATCTTTTTTTCTTTGGAGACAAGGTCTCCCTACTTA
Source organism: Dinomys branickii (assembly GCA_004027595.1). Classification (NCBI taxonomy): domain Eukaryota; kingdom Metazoa; phylum Chordata; class Mammalia; order Rodentia; family Dinomyidae; genus Dinomys; species Dinomys branickii. Next base: position 19,453 of record PVLD010007130.1, on the reverse strand, counting down.
GTCCAGGCTGGCCTTAAACTCCCAGCAATGCTTCTGCCTCAGCCTCTTAAGTTCCAGGCACGTATCCCCACGCCATTAATATCTCAAATTTTCAGCCATCACAATACATCTTAGGTTCATCCTGTATTTTCCCTGCTCCAGCCCTGAAATCAATCACTTCTCCAAGGAGTTCAATGAGTTGATTTTAAGGATTAAATAAATTTAAACTGCAAAGCACACGGAGGATAGACATTGAGAAGTAGAAAGAACATATGCAAATAGGAAGGTGAACAAGGAAGGGAGATGAAGAAGGGAAGGAAAAGGAAAAAAGGAAGGAAAAACTGGAAGCAAAGCTTTTATAAATGAGGACGGGAAGGGTTAAAGGGAGAAAAAGGAAAAAAAAGAATTAAAATGCATTATGTACATGTGAAAATTCCCTGATGAATGTGGCCAATATGTATGATAAATATGTCCTAATCAAAAGAAAAAGTTAAAAAAAACCTGCAAAGCACTTTACAACAGAACATGGTATGTGCTAAGCAATAAGATTTTAGTTCATACTATGTATGAAAACAAATACACTAATACCAGGAGGAAAAACCTTACTCAAAATATATGTAGCATGAATAGTCAAAAAAAAGTAGCCTCATAGGCAACAAAAATAAGTATTAACCATTCCTGTTGTCAGCAAGTGCTACATGGAATTTTATATTTAGTTACAAAGGGTTATTAAACACTATTTTAGCTTACTAGGGATGCCATAATAAAGTACAATCACAAGTGACTTAAAAATTGTTAGGAGGCCAGAAATCCTTCATCAGTGTCCACAGTGTTGCTTCCTTCTGAGGGCTGGGAGGAAGAATCTGTTCCAATCTTCTCACCTAGCTTCTGGTGATATGCTAAGCAATCCCTAGCATATCAACTTAATGTCTACTATTATCTTCATGCGGCATTCGCTTTCTGTACATCTGTATAAATTTTCCTTTTACAGCTGGGCGTGGCGGCACACGCCTATAATCCCAGCACTTGGAAAGCTGAGGCAGGAGGATCCCTGCAAGTTCAAGGCCAGCCTGGGCTACAAAGTGAGTTCAAGACCAGCCTGAACTCACTGAGTAAGATCCCTGCCTCAGAAAGACCAAAATATTTTTTAAAAAAAGAAATTTTGTAAGGACATCAGCCATATATTTTGCTAGGATCATATCTTAGTATGAACTCACCTTAACTATTATTTCCATCAACTCTCACACTCTGAGATATTGGAGGTACAAGTTCAACATATAGATTTGGGGAAGTAATATTATGGTACAATGAGAAATATATATTGTAGTCTATTTCACAGTTCCTCACACACAACTTTTAAGTGATTAAAGTGAAAGGACAACCTTTTCTTAATCCTAACAAACCCATTTTAACCACAGCTTAAATTTAGGTTAATGAGGTGACTTCTGGAAATCCCTAAGGGATGGGAAGCTGGAAGCCAAACAAACCCTGTGATTAAATAGTGGAATTTTCAGCCTCAGTTTTGAAAAAGGGAGAGATTGCAGAATGAGGAAATCAGCAATAACCAATGATTTAATCAATCATGCCTATGTATAAGCTTCCATAAAACTCTCAAAGACAAAATCTAGAAAGCTACTGGGTTTCTATATAGAGGTGGAGCCAGGTGTGTAGTAATCCCAGCACTTGGGAGGCTGAGGCAGAAGGATCATTGCGAGTTTGAGACCAGCCTGGGCTACAAAGTGAGCTCAAGACCAGCCTGAACCACACAGTGAGACCCTGTCTCAAAAAGGCCAAAAAATCAAACAACCTATATAGAGGTGTAAGTATACTGGAGACAGAATGCAGAATGGAAGCTCCATTACCCTTCCCCGTACCTTTGTACAAAGGCACCTCAAAATTTTATCTAGATATTTTTGAGTTGCATCCTTTATAATAAGTAGGTAAATATCAGTAAAGTGTCTCCCTGAGTTTTGTAACCATTCTAGCAAAAGATCAAACATAACAACAAAGTCATAGAACCTAATTTATAGCCAAGTGGTACAGAAGTTATGATTAATCTGGAAACCTGCTTCTTTAAGCTGGCATCTCAAAAAGGGAGGAAGTCTTGTGGCTGTGTGCCCTTAACCTGAGGGTAGGGGTGTCTCATCCATGTTGTACCAGAACATGTACCAGAATTTCCTGCCTTTTTAGGATTTAAAAAATATCCCATTGTTGGGACGAATCCACGGTCTTCAGGACCCACCCCAAACTGTTAATGTGAGCACCAAGAGGGTCTCCTTACAAGCTTGCAAAAATGAACCTTGCATGAACCTTGCGTAGCAACAAATTAGATGAAAAGCAGCAGACCGAGAGTCTGAAAAACAACAACATACTCTATACAGCAGACCCGAGAAAATCCTCCAACTCTATTCTAGAACTAATCTTTAAACTCAGTTCATACCCTGAACTAACACAGTGAGAATGGGCCGGGGACATTTCAAGCCCTTATACCAAGCATCGTAAGTTCGTCCAATATCCAGCTTCAAGGGGTGGGGAACAGTAATACTGGAGATCAGGAGGGAGGAGAAGAAAGGGCCTCTGACATAGAGGCAACAGGACAGAGCCAAAGGGGTCACTGAGGGCACCCGGACGGGGGGGGGGGGGGTTGCGTGCCCCGCAGCTGCTCCACTGTGGGCCGTGCTGAGGGAGCCCCGAGGACTGGACCTGTCCCCACCCATAGCACAGCGACGGGGCGGAGCCGGGTGGTCGCTGTGAGCATAGGTGCTTTTCCACCTCCGACCGTGGCCGTTTGTATACACCCGTGTATGCTATAGTATAGTCTGAGGTAGCTGTATCTCTTCCCAAGGCGAGAGTACAGGGGTATAGATAAACCCAGAAATACAGTTATTATCACACGGAAGATGACTGATTGAGCGGTAGGGCAACAGAGATGAGGAGGAGAAAATTGAATGATCAAATGGGCCATCATCTGTGTAACTGAGTAACATGTGAAGGTAACATTATGTAGGACAGCATCCAGAGCTAATTCCCTTCTATGTTCTCTATAATTTTTATTTCCTCAATCGTTTTTGTATTAACAGAAGTGAAGACAACTTTATGTTATGCAGCATCCAGTGCTGATTCCCTACTATCTTCTCTATAATTTGGTATTTCCTTTAATGTTTGTGTGTTAACTAGTGTGAAGATGACATTATGTAATACAGCATCCAGTGCTAATTCCCTGCTATGTTCTGTATAATTTTGTATTTTCGATATTGTTTATGGCTTGTTCTGGTTCATATGTCTCAATTCTTTTGTCTTTAAAATAAAATTTTAAAAAATCCCATTGCAGCCTGGGGAGCACTGGCTTAGCATGTGTAAGGCCCTGGGTTCAATCTCTAGCACCACAACAAAAGTAACAATAATATTCCATTGTAGGTACAGCATACATTGTGTGTGTGTGTGTGTGTGTGTGTGTGTGTGTTGTGTGTTTTTCTAGGCATCAAACCCCAGGACTAGGCAAACGTTCCATCACTGAACTACACCCCGGCCTCTGTATGTTGCCGACCCATCCATCTGTGGATGGACACCTGGCTGCCTCCACCCTCTGGGCATGATGAGGAACAGAACTGTGAGTACAAGTATAAATGAGTCAGCTTTAATTTTAAGGTATAGGACAATTTTTTTTTTACAGGACAGGAAAAAAATGGAAAAAATCTAAAAACCTAGCTAATTTTAAATGTCTACATATAAATGCTGCTTCTCAGAAAAGCTAATTCATCCAAGTTAGAAGTTAAAAAGCAAATGGCAAAATAGTAATTGGCCTAATAAATTCTGAAAAGATCAACTTTAAACTGACAATGGAGAAGCTAAGAAACATTCTGGCCCAGTGTGGTGGCGCATCCTGTAATGCCAGCACTGAAGCAGGAGGATCTCCATCAGTTCAAGGCCAGCCTGGACTACACAGAAAGACCCTGTCTCAATAAAATTAAAAATAAAGAAACATTCTGATTTGTGCCACAAAACCTCCAATGGCTCAACAAATGTTGGCACCAAGTCCATCTAGAAGCGCAAAGGTGGAGCTAATAATGGAAGGAATGTTTAACAAGTTCTGTATTCCTCACAGCCAGTTCCCTCTCCTCTACTTCATTAGATTAGAAGTCTTTGCTGTTCAGAGAAAAACAGAGGGTTTCTGGATTACGGAAAACAAGATACAACTGAGAGGCAGAGTATAAACTACTAAAACAAGACAAGTGCATGGGGTGTACTTCAGTGACACCGCATATGCTTAGCAGGCAGAAGGCTCAAGGCTCACCAACTAAGGGCAGGGAAGGGGGGTGGGAAGGAGTCCTTACTGTTTTTACAAAGTCCCCTCTCTCCATTCAGCTCCAAGAAGGCTAACCAAGATTTGTTTTCTTTTTGTTTTTTTTGAGACAGGGTCTTGCTATGCAGTTTAGGCTGGCTTTGAGCTGACTTTGTAGCCCAGATCCTCCTGCCTCAGCCTCCCAAGTGCTGGGATTACAGGCGTGTGCCACCACACCCAGCTGCTAATCAAGATTATATCTAGCAGGATGCTGGACAAATGTTTAGGAAATCTGACCAGCAAAAGGACAAAAAAAATCAAGGGCCAGGGATGTAGCTCAGCGGCACAGTACCTGCCTGGCAAGCATGAGGCCAAGTTCAATCCCCGGTACCAAAAAAAAAAAAAAAATCAAAAGGCTAATCATACAGGCAGAAAAAAGCCATACATTTCAATATCCTAAAACTGACCAATGATGCTAGAATCAAAATGATAGCAGAACTAAAACAATGGGATGAAAGAAAATTTTGTAAGAATAGAAACATACAGAAATAGAAGACAAGCAAGATAAAATCAGGTCAATACAAGAAATATAAGAAGAATTTCAGAGAACTGGTCGGTCAAGTGTGGTAGTGCACACCTGTAATCCTAGCACTAGGGAGGCAGAGGCAGGAGTATCATCATAAGTTCAACACTAGTCTGGGCTACATGGTGAGTTCAAGGCCTGCCTGAACTATGAGAGACTGTCTCAAAAAACCAAAAACAATTTTAAAAATAAAAATAAATTACAGAGAACTGAAAAATAGAGGATACTGTATCTCACAAGAAAATTTCTTAAAACAGAAGTTCTCAATTTGAAACTCAAAAGATATAAACCAGTACTCACCATATAAATTAAAAATACAGTTAGATGTTACGGTATAGACCTGTAATCCCAGTGTTTAGAGAGGCTGAGGCAGGAGGATCACAAGTTCAACTCATACCCCAAACAAAAAATAAAAAGGGTTGAGGATGTAGCTCCGTGTGAACGCCCTGGGTACCAGGGATTGAAACCAAGGCCTCACACAAAGCAAGCTTTCTAGTGTGAGGCTACATCCCCAGCCTGTTAGGATTTTTTACTGTTGCTTTGAGACTAGGTTTTGCTAAATTACCTAAACTGGCCTAAACTTTGCAATCTCTACCACTGAACTACATCCTCAGCTTTATTTACTTACTTGCTAAATTGTTGAGTCAGGACTTATGATTCTCTTGCCTCAGCCTTCTTCAGTGCTGGGGTCACAAGGGCTGCACCATAGGGTCTGGCTTATGTATTTCTTTCCTCATAACTCCTTTATGCAGTTTATATAAATATTTACATATCAAAAATTGAGAAAAGGTGGCACATGCCTGTAATCCCAGCACTCAGGAGGCTGAAGTGGGGGGATTGTTGGGAATTCGAGACCAGCCTGGGCTAAAAAGCGAGCTCATCAAGCCCAGCCTAAACCCCACAGTGAGACCCTAGCTCAAAAAGACCAAAAAAAAAAAAAAAAAAGTGAAATTGTAAAATGCTAAATATATTTAAAAACAATAGTAACAAACCCATTACATGTTAACATAATCATTTTAATGAAAAAAAGCTATTTGCAAACAAAAGTTTAGTCAAAAAAAAAGTGGTATTGTTTTACATATTTACAATTCTTTTTAAGATAACTAGATTCTCAAAACTGCTTTGTGCATTCAGTCTGTTGTATTATCACATAACAGGCAAGCTCTTGGAAACTCCACTATACACTAGAGTGGGGTAAAGAAAGGAAAAGCCATATAACATCTTAATAGGCAAATAACCAAGAGATGGAAGGAAGGAGGGCGGGGGAGGGGAAGGAACTATTAAAAATTAAAATATATTATGTATGTATAACTCCCTTCCCATGATGAATGTAGTCATTATGTACTGCAAACATGTACTAATAAAAAAAATGTTTTAAGTTGAATGGTTTAGATCCCATGAAGTTTGTAGACCCTCCCCACAAGGATCTTGGGAAATCCTTAGGGGTCAGTAGACCACATTTCGAGAATTACTAGAGTAGACAGTATAAAGCCATTTGTACACTCTTGGAGGTTCTTTTTGTTAAATTAGGATACTCAAGGGGAATATCCATATCTTGTTTTGAAGACTTTAAACAGTAGGCCTAATGATTAAGAGCACGAAGTCTGGGTTTCTTAGCACTGGTCACTGATTTTTGGCAAATTACTTAACGTTTCTTCATGTTTCAGTTTCCTTATCTATAAAATAAAGACAATAGGATCTATATAGTTATGGCAAAGATTCAACTAGCTAATAAATATACTTTTTGTTACCCACTTTTTAAATTTTTTTGGTACCAGGAATCGAACTCAGTCAGGACCTTGTGCTTGCCAGGCAGGTGCTGTGCCACTGAGCTACCTCCTTAAATATACTTTTTCTAAGAAAGCCTGGCATATGGGAACTGTTCAGTAAATACTTACCAAATGTTTATTAAAAACTAGTAATTAAGTGGTTTCATAAATCTATTCATAAGAAATTTGTAGGGGATGTATATACATTAATATATAACACAATACAACATGAAACAGCATGATCTAGAAAATAGTATAAACTGTTAATACTATTTTAAGACTCACGACACTTTCTCTATCTAGCATATTGCAATTCAAAAGAGCTGATATAAAATGAGCACTATAAAGTGAAAAAGGAAGCAGTACCAGGTATGTGCTTCTCCCTGTCATTAAATTTCCTAATAACTGATAACACACTTATATACAGTAAAATCTGCTAAAAACCACTTAATGATATTCCTAAAAGTGTCTCTGCAGTTCAACACAACCACCACAGGTAATAACAAAAGAACTTGCTTAAGGGAACCTCAGGAATTGTATATTTAAACACTGCTCTATTAGGCTAGGTATATACTAAAACACAAACAAACCGCAACAGGTAAGATTACCAAGACTGATGTCATTAACTCAATTTCTTTCACACACTGAAACAATTCATCTTCATTATACAGCAGAGCACCTTAAATATTTGATAACCTAAGCAAAACTCAGCCTACCTAATTTCAGATCGGTTCTATGAACACATATCTTTCATACAATTTGACATATTTTTACATGTTACACTAGTAACAAATAATTTAACAGCTTTAACAAAGCAAGAAGAATTTTGTTCAGCTCCAAAAAAATGTATAAAGGCTGGGCATGGTGGTGCACACCTGTAATCCCAGCACTAGGGAGACAGAGGCAGGAGGATTGCCACAAGTTTGAGGACAGCCAAGGCTACACAGTGAGTTCAAGGACAGCCTGAACTACACAATGAGACCCTGTCTCCAACAAAAATAAAAAGAGTATAAAAGGTAGGTCATTTGGGGGGGAGGATGGTTAAGCTGCTAAATTTTTGGTTTCTCTACTCTACTTGCCAGCATCTAGAGTATCCCTGTATACAATCAAGTGATAGAAGCATATATTAATTGCATTAAGAAAAAAAGTAGATCTTTTCATAGCAAAAAGTATAAATATAAGCTACTAGCTTTTGTTACTGTTAGTTTCAACTATCTTTCACAACATATTTCTGAATAATTAATTACTGCAAACTAGGCGCTATGTTAAGCAATGGGGATACAATGAACAAACAAGAATAGTTTTTTTTTTTATCTTCATGGGACTTACATTCTGCTGAGAAATAGACAAAAACAAATACATAAAAAGATAATTATAAATGTGGTACACATTATTAAGGAAATAAAACTCTGCCACAGATTATAGTTTTTGAAACCTGAATTGTGGAATTCTAATAGACCTAAAAATAAATAATTCAGGAAGAAAGAATTACATCAACATGACATAGATTCTACAGACCTTTGCTAATGCATAAGAAAATTACAGACACTGACCATAAAAACAAAGATCAATCTTCCATTGTCAAAGCTACTTCATGACACTACTTAACCAATATACAGTAGTGACCTCAAAGGATAATTAACCTCATAGTTCCATAGAACAAAAAGCACATAAGCACAATCCTAAAGAAACGCTAAGTGAAGCTTGAGAAGACATGACAATTTAATGTAATGTACTATTCTAAATGAAAAGCTAAAATAAAAAAAAAGATATTAGGTAAAAACAGGCAGGCTGTTGAAAGGATAATCTCAGCACTCGGGAGGCTGAAGCAGGAGGATCAGTGCAAGTTCAAGACCAGACTGGGCTACAAAGTGAGCTTAAGGAAAGTGATTGGCATGGTGGTGCAAGCCCAGCACTTGAGAGGCTGAGCCAGGTGATCTCTGTTGAGTTTGACACCAGTCTGTACTACACAGTGAGTTCAAGTCCAGCCTGAACTACAAAGCAAGACCCTATCTCAAAACACAAAAGTATTTTTTAAAAAACCTAACACTTTGGGAATTATTTGGGGGAGGAGATGGGAGGAGACAGTGAAGAGGAGGAACTAGTAAGGCTTAAAGAAAGAAATGGAAAGCCATAAAACTCTGCAATATGACTGAGCACATAAACACTCATAAAACTCAAAGAAAACATGTAGATACTTAAGAGCTCTTCACACAAAAAATTTTATAGACAGATTAATGGATTTTTCATGCAAACTAAATAGCTCTGCATCGCAACATAAAGCAGTAACATCCCAGAATACACAATAAGCACCATTTTTTTGAGACAGGGTCTTGCTATGGAGTGCAGATTGGCCTTGAACTCACTGATATCTTTCTGCCTAGGCATCCTTCCTGGCCTGGGATTACAGGCATGCGCCATCAGGCCCAGCAGCACAATAAGCACTTTCTCGAGTCTACTTATCAGTGATGACCAATAAGCTGTACTTTATGTAAGGCACTATCCTGAAATTGCCATATAAGAGCGGGACCAGTATCAACTCCACAGGTTCCACCAAGTACTCACCTAAGGAAACAAGTTTATATTTACCTAAGGAAAATCCATAAACCAAAACATAATGAGGATAGAGATCAATGGTAGAGCAGTTAAGGCCCTAGATTCATCACCAGTACCGTCAAAAAATTTTTAAAAAGAGATCCGGGAGACTAATCTCTACCTAGTAAACCAGGATGTGGTGGTGCATACCCGTAATCCCAATACTCTTGGGAGCCAGAGACAGGAGAAGAAAGTTCCAGTCCTGTCTGGACAATTTAGCAACTTTATGAAACTCTTTACCAAAAAAAGTCTGGGTAAGCCCGGTGTGGTGGTGCGCACTGTAATCCCAGCACTCAGGGAGGCTGAGGCAGGAGGGTCATTGTGAGTTTGAGACCAACCTGGGTGACAAAATGAGCTCAAGGCCAGCCTGAACTGCACAGTGAGACCTTGTCTCAAAAAGAAAAAAAAAAAAAGCCTGGAGATGTACTTTAGTGGAAGGCCCTGGGTTCAATCCCCAGCACTGTAAAAGAGAAAAAAAAAAAAAGTGAGGATAGAGGTAAGGGAAGATAATCTAAGTATGAAAAAAGAAAAACAATTTCCCGTGTCAAACTGGAATCAATTCTGCAATGAGTATTACCCTCCTATAATGCCATACAAATTAATATAAGCAGTTCAAGATAGTAACAAAAGCTCTAAATTTATCTTATATGCCCCTTCCAGTCAAAACAAATAACTAATGTTTTCTATAACCTCACCTAAGACATCTTGTAGATAGTGTTTGATAACTTAGAATTAAACTCTCAATGTCTCCATTTTAAAGATGGTGATGGAAAGTGTTAGGAAAACAAAGAGAGGGTCATAATTTGCTAAATTTGTATAATACAGCATAAAACTGTTACTATAATATCTTAAGAGACAACCAACACAAATTACAATCTTGTACTACACCTAATACATAGTACATCAACAGTAGAACCCAAACCAAGTGAACAGCGCAATTTCACTCATCAGAGACTAGGACATAAAAGACATATATATATATATATATATATATATATTAGACATAAAAGAATCACTTAGTTCAAATGCTATTAAAATCTAATTTAGATAGCTAGATGATAAATCTACTCCCACACCATAACCCAAAGAAAACCCTATAAAACAAAGATGCTCTCGCACATCAATCTTTAATATCTAACTAGAAAATACTCGAGATGCATTAACATTTTCCCAGTAATTCCTGTTTGCACCACCATGAGAACCAAACGCTGTTTAACGTTGAAAGGAGAAACAGGAGGGTGAGATGTGAAAAATCCCAAGTAAAATGATCATGACATAGCATCTGGCAGATCGTAAAAGCATCAAAACTGTCAGAAGAATTCTCCGTGATGAAAATCCAAAGATAATGAGCTTTTCCAACAAGCCATAGCAACTCCAGCCCTCTCATCCCCAAGCACCCCACGTTCAAGTCGCCTCCAATTCCGACAGATTTCCTCTCCAACCCAGGCTAATCTCCCATCTACGTGAAAACCATCCCAGATTTTTTTTTTATCCTACAACCACCACTCCCCACCTTCCAGAAGATCCGCACTTCTCAGGGCCAACCCTCTGGGGAAAACAACGCCCAGATCCCACCCTGCCAGCCCAAGGTTGCAGACGGCCGGCCCCAGCAGTGGGCCTCCCGTCGCTGACAACCTGGGAAAGAGCGAGGCCTAGGGCGGGGCACACGGAGCGTCGGGAACAGAGCGGACGGAGGCCGGAGAAAGAAAGGGATGGACCAAGGCAGGGGCTGGGCGGGGTGGGCAGCAGGGGGAGGGCCCGGGAGCGCGGACGGCTAAGCTGGGCCGGACCCGGCCGCCCGGGGCCCGGGTAACAATCCGGCCGATGGGCCGGCGCGGAGCAGCCAGCGAGGACTGGGGGTCCCCGCGCTGACTCGAGGGCGGCGGGGAGCCGCGGCGAGCCCGGGCCGCACCGAGGCGGTGTGGGCCAGCGGGGCAGCCACGCACTCACCGCTCTGCTCCCCCAGGAACACCAGTTTAAATTTCCTCAGCGGATTCCCGAAATCTCCGCCCGCGGACATGATGGAGCCGGAGCAGCTGCCGCGGCCTCAGCCCAGAGCCTCCCGGACCGACGCTGCTCCCACCGGCTGCCGAGGAGGACAAGAGGAAGGGAGGGCGCCGCGCTTTCCCGGCCCTTGCAGGACGGACAGAGGGCGAGGCCGGAGAGCAGCAGGACCCCACGGACGGGCAGCCGCCGCCGCCGCGCCCCGCAGAGTCGCCTAGCGCGGAGCGAGGCCCGCGGACTCGGACAGGAGGGCGGTGTCGGAGGCAGCCAGGGGTGTGCTCGGGGCTCCCAAGCCTGGCGCCGTCGCCTTCCTCAGCACCCCACGCCGAGACCGAGGGAAAAGGTGCGAGGGTAGCGGAGCCGCAGACGCAGACGCGTCCGGGACCGTAGCACGCAGCGCCTCGACGCCCTCAGCTGCCGCCGCCGCAGCCCAACCTGCTGAGTGCGCGAGCTCTGGCGCGGCGCGGGGCGAGCCCGGGCTCGAGCCTGCCTCCTGGCCGGCCGCCGGCGTGCGTGCGTATGTGCGTGCGCGCCCTCGCCCGGGCCTTCTGGTCTACCCAACTTAGTCGGCGCCTGGGCGCAGCCGAAACCCGAGCAGGTTAGGTTTCGGCTTGTGTCTGCAGAAGCAGAGAGGGGGTGGAGCAGGGGCCCAGAAGACTCGGGGAGGAAAAAAAATAGGGCATTTACGTCACTTCCTCGATCAGCCAATCCTAAGAGGGGGAGGGCAGGAGTGAAGCCACGACGCAGGAGAGCGCGCGCGCCTTTTGGGCTGTTGAAGGCGGCGTACGGTGGCCGCCATGCGAAGTGTGGCTTTTCGCACTCTGACGGGAGGGAAGAGGAGGGGAAGGAAAGGAGGAGGCGGAGCTGGAGCCTAGGGGGACGGATTCCAGCAATGCACGGATGGCGTTGTGTAGCCCTGTAATAATTGGTACCTCTTTCCCAAGTCCTCAGCCCTGCCTCGCATTCCTGAGCCCCGCCCTTCACCTACTTTCTCCGTCTTAATTCCTCACATGATGTCTTGCCAGACACATTCTCCTTTGCTGCTCCCAGGAGGTTAATAGTTACCAGAAGCAAGGCCTTCCTCGTTTTGTAGATGAGGAAACTGAAGCCCAGAGGGAGGAAATGACTTGCAAAATCTACAGAATGGAACCCTGTTTTTCTCACCTGAACCGCTGAAGCCGCCTTATTGATAAGCTCATCCATTGCCCTGGAATAACTTGACTTCGTCCTCCCTTGCCAGCCCTTGTTGCTGGGATGGTGATAACGCTGGACGATGACCATCTTTTACTTCACCAGAAATGGGTTGAGACATCGTGTAAACTCAACCCCTCATTTCACAGATGATGAGGCTGAGGCCCACATAGGAAGCACTTTGGCTGTGGATGGATCCCCTTTAAATTAGACTTAAATTCACATGTTTCTGTGAGCGGATCCTTAGCTTTATTTATTTATTTATTTATTTTTTTGTGGTCTTGCTGTGTAGTGCAGGCTGGACTTGAACTTGCTTATGTAGCCCAGTCAGGCCTCGAACTCACGGCAATTTTCCTGCCTCAGCCTCCTGAGTGCTGGGATTACAAGCATGTGCCACCTTGCTGATCTTTAATTATTTTCAGTCTGGTTTGTAATACAAAAAATGAAGGTGACCGACAAACCAAGAAGAATCTAAGGAGACATGACAACTAAGCATAGTGTGGACAACTAAAATGACATGTTAACTAACATGACAACTAACAGAACAATTAAATAAATGTAAGTTTTCAGATGAATAGGGTCCCAAAACAAAAAGGTCGTTAGACAAAAACAAAGTAAATCAGGGTAAAGTGTGGACTTCAATTAGGAATATAGTATCAATATTGATTCATTAATTGTAATAAATGTAAGATTTTAATAGAGGAACAGAGGGGGAATCAGTGAGAACTCTGTTGCTTAATCTTTCTGTAAATCTAAAAGTATTCAAAAAGTATGCTGTTAGTAAAAGATCAAAGGTAAAGAACCGTCAAACATGATGGCAGACATCTCTAATCCCAATACTCTGGAAGGTTGAGGCAAGAGGATCACAAGTTAAAGCCTAGCCTGGGTAAATGAGCAAGACCCTATCTCATAACAAAAAAATAATATTTTTTAGAAAGTCCTGCATTCAATGGCCAGTACCTAAAATGAAAAAGAACCATGGAGTTGCAGAATTTGGCATCCATGTAACTTTAACCACACCTTACCATACTCTCAGGTAAAAGCCAACAAAAAGAAAGAACTCTGCCCTTGAAGAAGACCCTTCTAAAACCGGATATCAAAAAAAGCTTCCCAAGTTAATAAAAATTGAGTTCTTATATTTGGATAAATGGATCTTTTCATTCGTAAAACACAGCATCTCGCAATATCTCATTCACAAAACAAATTTATATATCTTCTATCTTTTCTCATTATTTGGGAGTTATTATTTACTTAGCTATAGAAATGACAGGATCAAACAAGTGCCTTAAGCCCAGGGATGAAGTGTTGACCTAGAATAAATTAAGGAGATGAATTTAAATTCTTAAAATATTTACTCTGGCCTATCAAGACTATAACTATGAAAGTGACCTCAAGACCAGCCTGAACTGCATAGCAAGACCCTGTCTCAAAAAGACAAAAAAAAATTATAACTATAGGGGTTAGAGGTTTAGCTCAGTGGCACAGTACCTACCTAGCAAGTGTGAGGTCCTGAGTTCAATTCCAGATACCACCCCCAAAAAAGAATATAACTATATCCTAAGACTTTCTCTTTATAAAATTTACTCCTAGTTCCTCTCAGCCAAGTGGCAGAAGGTTTTAGAACATGGATCTAACTAGGCATGGTGGTAATCCCAGCACTCAAGAGAGATCCTGTCTCAAAAAAAAAAAAAAGTTGAACATGGATCTAAAATGAAATAGCAAGTACCTGAATCAAGACATGGACATTTGAATTTTTTTTCAGTATTTTATTTTATGCAGCCAGGTGTGGTGGTGCACACCTGTAAGCCGAGCACTAGAGAGGCAGAGGCGGGAGGATCATTGCAAGTTCAAGACCAGCCTGGCGTACAAAGCGAGCTCAAGGCCAGCCTGAACTGCATAGTGAGACCCTGTCTCAAAAAGACAAAAAAAGAAAAAATATTTTATTTTACAAGTAGTTTGTCAGGTTTGATAAGCTCTCCCCAACAGTAACACAGAACCCTGACACACAGAGCAACCAGTACCAAGCAACTATTTTTTTAAAAGCTCTTGCAAACAAAATAGAGTGGCTAGTTTTTTCTCTGATGGGTACTGGGTTTTCATTATGCTTCCTGAAACAGCCTTTAAAGTAACATCTGAGGATCGGAACTATAATTACTTTGTACTTCCTCCAGAAGTTTATGAATTGATGCCTCTCTGCTGCTTTGGTCTCTGCGTCATCCAAACAGGTGGTGCCATTCCCTATTATTTGGAAGGGAAGGATGGTATCGTCTACTCTTGGCCTCAAGTGTTTTAAATATGGAAGCTCTTTCTTTTCTCTGTTTAGGAGACTGGGTCATGCTGTATTGCCCAGGCTTCCTCAAACCTCTGGCTCAGGTGATCCTCCCTGCTGAGACAGTAGAATCCCAAGTAGCTGGAACTACAGCATGTACCACCATGCCCAGCTGAGCATTCATTTCTCACTGACACATGTACAGCCTCATTCTCCTCCGAAGCTACCTTTGTATTTACCAGGTGCTCTATGTAAGTCATACATGTTGCCTTCAGAGATCTTATGGTCTAAAAGTTCAGCAGGCCAGGTGTGGTGGCGCATGCCTGTAATCCCAGCACTAGGGAGGCTGAGGCAGGAAGATCATTGTGAGTTCGAGACCAGCCTAGGCTACAAAGTGAGCTCAAGGCCAGCCTGAACTGCAAAGCAAGACCCTGTCTCAAAAAGACAAAAAAAAAAAAAAGTTCAGCAAATGGAGAAATGACTGAGGAGAAGGAATTACAGAGGCTATTTTCAAGAGCACTTTCACTGCCACCATAATTTTCACCTCCACAATTTCCTACACACCCTTCTCTACCTTGTACACTTTTCCCTTCCTTTTCCTCTATCATACTCTTTTCAGTTGTCATTTAAAGAAACTATCTTAGTCTCTTTAGGGTGCTACAGCAGAATACCAGAGATTTGATGTCTTAAACAAAAACATTTATTTCTCACAGAGACTGGAATTTCCAAAGTGAAAGTGCCGGAGGGCTGGATGTCTTGTGAGGGCCATTTTCTGATTCATACATAACCATGCTTCACAGTGTCTGCATAGGACAGAAAAAGGACAGAGACCTTTCCAGGGTCTCTTTTATAAGGTCGCTAATACTATTTGTGATGGCTCCTCCGCATGACTTAATCACCTCCCTAAGGCCCCAAGTCCTAGTACCGTTACATTGGGGATTAGGATTTACATATATGAATTTAGGGGGGACATAAACAGTCCACTAAAGAAGGCTTTAATGAGCTGGGTGTGGTGGCACATGCCAGTAATCCCAGAACTCAGGAGGCTGAGGCAGGAGGATCATTGCAAGTTTGAGGCCAGCCTGGGCTACAAAGTGAGCTCAAGGCCAGCCTGAACTGCATAGCAAGACCCTGTCTCAAAAACAAACAAACAAACAAACAAAAAAACAAAGAAGAAGAAGGCTTTAAAAGGATTTCCCACCAGATGTCATGGTCAGCATGCCTATAAACCCATCACTCTGGGAGGCTGAGGCAGGAGGGTCACAAGTTTGAGCCCAGACAGAGCAATTTAGTAACCTAACAAGATCCTGAATCCAAAAAACCTTCCTTTCTGCTCCCATACCCAATAGTGTAAGTTGCCTTGCCTGTCGTCCCATTGCACAGTATTCTTTCCCACCATGTGTCATTGTTAATTGTCAATCTTTATGCACTACACATCCAGCTAAAGCTCAAGTCTCGTATCCCCAACTCTTTAAGTGTTGGCTACATAGTAAGCATGCAACAGATACTTGCCAAATAAATGGATGGGATTTTTACACTGGCAGAAGGAAGGTTCAGAGCATTTTGGAGAAAAAGAACTTTACCCAACATATGTTACATAAATTGATACTTCACAGTTGAACATCATTCTTGAAAAAGATACCCAGAACAGATCTCATACAAAAACCGGGAACAAGGGGAAAGAACAGGCTGGGCTTGGCAGGTACAAATTCAAAGTACCCTAGAAAAGTTTTGAGCCATTTAAAGGGGATCTCTAATTTGCAACCCTTAAGTATGTCCAGGAATCTACCACACAGAAACTGTAATAAAAGTACAGCTTCTTTTCTGCCTTATGAGGCACAAAGCTTCTCGAAGGAACATAGCAATTTCCTTCATTCACAGAGGCAAACATGATTAGTTGCCTATCCAACAACACACACACACACACACACACACACACACACATCTTTTTCCAGGCACTGATTCCATCTGAGACAGTGGGAGGTGGAGGAATGTATGAAAGGCGCTGAGATAAATTTTGTTCCTTGAAGAAAATGTATAGTTGGAGAAAAGCTGCTATTTTTCTCCATTGGATGTGACTGTGTAAGGATGTGATATTTATAGATAACACAGCTCTTGTAAGCATTCATATATCATCCTAAAGAGAAAAGCCAACCATTGATAATAGCCAACCAGAGAGATAAAAGACATTACGAGCTACTGTCCAACCCTGGACTGCCTTGCTCTGGATTTCATTTTGGTAAAAGAATAAGTGTCTTTATATTTAACGATGTCCTCAAAATAGAAATGTCTTTGTATTTCTTTGTTACTGCTACCATTGAAAGCAACTGACATTCTCATGTTTAGGTCCCTTAAAGCTCTGCACAGGCCTTGAACATTAGGTGCTCAATATTGTATGTGTATATATAATACAGTGGTAGTTACCAAACTGAAGCGGCCTGTTCCTGTTCACTGCTCCCTAAAAAGGATGCATTATTCGTGGAGAGGAAGGAATTGATTGGAAGGAGAAAAACTGTCCGAGTAAAAGGACTGAAATCTTATGTTTGTATTTGAAATAATTAATAGCTCTGGCAGGAATTCAAATTCCATTAAATGTGATGCCCTTCTAATCAACTCTACAGGTTGTTATAACCACTGCTACCAAAACTAACAATCGGTCAATATACAAAGCATAAAATGAAAAATGCTTAATAACTCAAGGTGACCAGTTAAGTGAACACAATTAACACAAAGTATGTTTAAGTCTTACTTCAAAAGAACCACAAGAAAAAAGTATAACACTTCATGTTAAAACCTGTTTTCCACGTTTAGCATGCATAAGACCTTGGTGTTAATCCCTAGAACCGAGAACAAAATCTTGTTTTCTCAATACATTGACCTATAATGATATGCAGCGAAAGAAGAAGAAAGGTCATTCAGTCAAAGTGGAGGAGAAGGTGGCAGAGCTTAACTGGAATGGTTCTTCCTGTGATTATGGCCAATTCACAGCTAAGTCAGAGATATTTTTTGCTACAGATTGATGTACAGAATCTATTTTTGATAATTCCATTTTGTTCCGTTCATGTGAATCATAGTCCCTGTTATGAAAAATGTGAGTTCTCAGAGCTTGATAAGTGGGGTGTTACTTCCAGGCTTTGAAATTGCAGTGGGAGAAGAAGTTGCTTCTTGTTGTGCTAGTCCAAAATGTGTAATACTGGACGCATTGCTGGAGCTCTCCCTGTCCTGTTCTCTATCCTCCACACATAACAGAGTCTCCTTTAAAATGCAGAGGAGAATGAATCCCTATACCTGCTGCTAAGAGATAATCACTCTCAGAGTGGAAGAGAACAGCTGCTTATACTGCTGTTTATAGAAAGAACAGAACATTTTAGGTCCCAGAAATGAGACCAATTCAGCTTGCACTAAAATACCAACAGACTGTGAGGTCACTACAACTTACCTGAGAAGCCAGGAGAAACTATCTTTCTGTGAATATATCTTCAGATTTTTGAATAGCACGAAGTGACCAGGACTTTACGTAAAATTCAAAAGGTTTCAAAATTATAATAGAATAGCTCAAACTATTCAGGGAGACAGATAAGTCACAACATCATAGGAAAGTAGGCATGGTGGCACAATCTGTAATCTCAGCACTCTGAAGGTTGAGGCACGCGGATCACCCCAAATTCTAGGCCACCATAGGCTACATGGCCTGAACTACATAGCAAGACCTTGTCTCAAGAAACCAGAAAAAAAAAAAAAAGGGAAACTGAACAAATACCTAGTTTTAGGAAGGTAAAGATATTTCCATCTCCTTTATTGGAAACCATTCCAAAAGGAGAATAAAAAATAAAAATGATAAATCTGGCTTTGACATCTCTAACTCAGAAGCCATAATATTCTAGATTGAGAAACAAAGATTGAGCAATGGCAATTGACTGAACAAAGCACAGAAAATACTGAATGAAATGGAAAGTAACAAGAAACTAATCCATCAAGCAGAAACCTAAAAAGACTTAGAAGTGAGAAACATCAGGTAACACATATGCTAAGAATAAAATGAGGAACCAAACACAAGAGAATTTCATCAAAGATTACACACATAGAGATTACAAACTCATCCTCTATGGAGAAACTGAATACGAGAAACTCTAGGCTCAGTTAACTGGGCATAATAGCAAACCAGTGTGAGGTACAACCAGAAGATGAGGATATTGCTAGCCAATCATTCCTTCCATAACATTGGCACCCAATCTCATATGCCCCGAAAAGAGACCAAAAGATACTTTTCTAGCCGGGTGTGGTGGCACGTGCCTATAATCCCAGCACTCTAGAGGCTGAGACAGGAGGATTGTTGTGAGTTCAAGACCAGCCTGGGCTGCAAAGTGACCTCAAGGCCAACCTGAACTGCATAGGGAGACCCTGTCTCAAAAAAAAGACAAAAGAAGATACTTTTCTAAACTGAAACCTCTGAGAAAGGATCTGTCAATTCTGAATACAGGGGCCCTTTAATATAAAAGCTAGTTAATGAGACCTGAGGATCAATGGAACAGACTGGAAGATGCAACCATAACGAAAAACCCACTCAGCTACCTAATATTTAACAAAGGGGTCAACCAAACCCACTGGAAAAAAGAAGGCCTGTTTAATAAATGGTGCTGGAAAAACTGGCTTGCCTCTTGCCAAAAACTGAAAATAGACCCCAGTCTATCACCATGCACCAAACTCAGGTCAAAATGGATCACAGACCTCAACATTAAAACAGAAACTCTAAACCTATTGGAAGAGAAAGTAGGTAAAAA